>OZ024743.1:215078775-215081275 GCA_964016885.1 Eledone cirrhosa
TCTTCTATCCTACTTAGGCTATCCTCAAATTTACCCTCATGACTGGGGGCATCGGGCGGCCGATATGTGACACATATTACCGTCTGTAGTTGCTTCATATGTATTATCAGTGTGTCACAGACTGAGTTTGAATGTGTCAACAGTACAATTGGTGTGACATCTTCACGGATATACAGAGCAACCCCACCATGAGATCTCTCCTTCCTGTCCGAACGAAATACAGTATATTTCGGTATATGTATTTCTGCATCTGCTATACTGCTTGTCAGGTGCGTTTCGGTTAGTGCCATGCATAGTGCTTGATTGCTTATGGCTAAGTCTCCCAGGTAGGAAATTTTACTCATGTTGCTGAATTTCACCAGGCCCCTGACATTCAGCAGCAGCACTGGTGGTGACTTTTGGGGTGCCAGTAATGGCTGTCGGTATGACACCTGGTCTGGTGTCAGCGGCGGCCACTCTGGGTCCCTTAACTGCGGTGGTCTCGAGTGCTGGTGTGGATGACCCTGGCTCTGGAGACGATGCAGCCAGGTCAGCTGTCCCACAATCTTCTCTGCCATCACTAAAAAATTTTTCTGATCTGCTGCTGCCATCTGTATCTCGTCGGCATGTGCGTGCCTTCTCCTTGTTGGTGCAGCACGCGCGACATCAGCATACTTCTGGAGCGGCTTATTTCGGCTTTGGCTGGGGCATGTTGCGCGAGTATGATGGGCATAGTTCGTTTGAGACCTAGGGTGGGCGAATCTGCATCCCATCCCTGTCTCTCCATGCCAGCATGTCCCGTTCTTGAAAAACTTGCACATTACTTGGTGTTTTTTGCTCCCAGTGTCTCGGTGCTTTCTGTTCTTTCTTTGAACAGTTGTCCACTGGTCCCTTCTGCGCTTGGTTCTCCTTCGGAAGGTGATTTCGCTTTTCACCTTTGCCCTTAGCTTGTTGGTTGCCCGGCCTGCCCTCCCTGCCTGTAGCGGAGGGTATATCATTTTCTTCCATATCCCTGAAATATATATAGTAAAATAAATATGGTTTTATAAATATAATTTCCATTTATTTAATATCGTATATATATATATATATATATATATTCGTATATATATATATATATATATATATATATATATATATATATATATATATATATATATATATATATTCATATATATATATATATTCATATATATATATATATATATATATTCATATATATATATATTCATATATCATCATCATCATCATCATCACCGTTTTACGTCCGTTGTTCCACGCTAGCATGGGTTAGACGGGTTGTCCTGTTGTGGGCAGTGTCTGGTCGGCTGACCATGCCTTGCTCATACAGGAACTGATCTGGCTTGATTTCTACAGCTGGATGCCCTTCCTAACACCAACCTCATTTACAGTGAGTGCTGGGTGCTTTTTCGTGGCGCCTACACGCCCACTTTACAGTGTGGGCTGGGTGCTTTTTTGCCGTGGCACCTCCACGACCACCTTGCGGTGGGAGGGGGGGACATATTGTTTATATGCTTCAGCATGTACCCATGGGAGGTCGGGTACACTGTATTACTGCGTGACGCCAGAAGTCACGGTCGTGTGTCATTGACTTTGAGAGGTGTAGTTGGGTAAGGTCGGCTTTTATCACCTCATCCCAGGTCATCTTGGGTCTCCCCACTCCGCGGTTTCCATCAACTTCTAGTGCTCTGCACCTTTTTATGCAGCTGTCATCCTTCATACGCATCACGTGTCCATACCAGCGTAACCGCCACTCCTGCACGCAGCATTTGATTCCTCTTATGCTCAGTCTCTCTCTCAATTCCTTTATGCTTTGTCGTTCACGTATATTACTGTTACATGTCGTTCACGTATATTAGTTACATGTCGTTCACGTATATATGTATATATATTCACGTATGTATATATATATATATATATATATATATATATATTCATATATATATATATATATATATATATATATATATATATATATATATATTCATATATATATATATATATATATTCATATATATATATATGTATAATATATATATATATATATATATATATATATAATCATATATATATATATATATATATATATATATATATTCATATATATATATATATATATATATATATATATATATATATATTCATATATATATATATATATATTCATATATATATATATATATATATATATATTCATATATATATATATATATATATATTCATATATATATATATATATATATATATATATATATATATATATATATATTCATATATACATATATATATATATATATTCATATTCATATATATATATATATATATATATTCATATATATATATATATATATTCATATATATATATATATATATATATTCATATATATATATATATATATATATATATTCATATATATATATATATATTCATATATATATATATATATATTCATATATATATATATATTCATATAAAATATTAAACAAATAATGAATATAA
>OZ024743.1:215102197-215124697 GCA_964016885.1 Eledone cirrhosa
GTGAAGAAACAACAACAGCCATCCGCAGAGCTATCAGACGTGAGGGACTAGATATCCAACTGGCCCACTCAGGTCCTTCGCTACGCGGACAGCTAACCAAAAGACACTCCACCAGACATGGCAACTGCTGCAGACTAGCCAACTGCCCCATCAACGACACAGACATATGCCACCAGGCTTACGTCGTATACAGTTTAGAGTGTGACAAATGCAACAACATCTACGTAGGTAGCACCACCAGACCACTCCACATAAGAATAAAAGAACACCTCAATACTAACGCTTTCTCATTTAAGAAACACCTAGTTAAATGCAAAAACACTGACAACCTCATAACAGTTAGGATAGAAACTAAGGAAAGAAACCTCGGCGATCTTAGAATTAAGGAAGCAATAATTATAGATAAAACACAACCACCAATCAATAATAGACTAGAACTCAACACCCAATTTATAACCTGATAGAGCTTCTAGCCCCATATTTACACACACCCCCCACACACACACACACGCACGCACACACAGACACACGCTTATACCTCCACTTATTCTCTCTCACACATACACACACGACCAGTTCTAACACCAGATAACAGCTATCCCCCACATTTACGAATAGACTTATCTTCTTACACTCACACACACACACTAACATACTTACACCATCATGAATTCTCCCACACACTTAAACAGGCATGTATATGAAAAAAAACCCAAAACAAACCCCTTTTAAAGGGAGACTACTCTTTATCCACCTAATTTTAACTCTTTGATATTAGAGATAGAACAGATACTCTATACCATTTCCTGTCAGCATGGCTTGGCAAGCTATTTAGAACGCTGGTTTGAGACCTTTATTTCCCTCTGAAGAAGAGATATTATCTCGAACATTAAGGACATTTAAATAAATCTAAGGTAAAAGACAAATTGTCAACAATATCTTTTGCAATTGCATTCTTTTTTCTATGTCCATACCTGCATTGTTTTGGCTTTATTATACATATTCAAACGTTTATATATATATATATATATAATATGTATAACAGTGGCGTATGACCAGTGTAAAATATGAGTGCCATAACAATAAAGAAAGAATGCAACGAAGAAAATAACGAATTTAGAACAGATAACACGAGAAATGTGACTCGTGTGATAGCGATAGAGAAGCTTTGATAGGGATATACATGTAGTGATATATTTGGTAATTTAACAAAGGATAGTTCATGTTACTGAAAACGCAACACACACACACACACACACACACACACACATATATATAAATATATATATATATATATATATATATATATATATTAATGAGCGTGTATATGTGTCTGAGTGAGTAAGTATATCGGGAAAGTGAGGTGAAGGACTGGAGAAGGGAGTGGTATGAATTGTGAATAGGTCATAACGAGTTTGGGAAATAAAGAACTTTTAATAACGGCACCGACATAAAAGAGATATGGCAAACTTAATAAATGTTCGTTAATATTTCCTTTACAGCACAGGCTATATAATCAATTGAATGTTAGCGTGCCAGCAACCCCAGATATAACGCATTTCAGTAAATATAACTTCAGAAAAAATGTCGCTGCCAATCACTAGATTTATTTCATATGGTAAAAGCATACGATAATATATCTGATTAACCTCGTAAGTCCTATCGGTTCAGGTAGGGTCTATGCTAGCACTGTAAGGAATTATTATCTTCTCTTTTCGTCGTTCCTAATAATCAAATCTTTGCAAATAATGCAGCAACGACGAATTTACTATTTTACATAAAATCTATGGTAACGTTTTCCTGGATCTAAACCAAAAAAAAAATAGGATTTGAAATCTAGAACATGGGTAACTGATCAAATAAGGCTTAAAATAAGAAATATGTACACAATTCCATGGCACATTAAGATTACATTTAAAACAAGATTTAATGTAAAAATTAACATAATAATTCCAATACAAGCCCCTTCATTCTCCATATTATTGCTTGGTCAAATATCCTGAATTATTCGATCTTCTAATGAAATGAATCTTCCATGTACGCTTGTAAGTAACTTGAATTAAGTTTATAGTGTACGGAGGTAGAAGGGAGTGGTATTCATCTCATAAAATAAATCTGTTTACATTTAAGAAATTATTTGGATTTTGTATTTTCCCCATTTATTCTTGTATATTTGCCTCGAGTGAATACAAATCTATTTCACCGTGTATAAAATGAAAAGATGTATATTTGTTGCCAATATGAAGACTACCGTAATATGTTCGTTGATTAAAAAACTTAAATGAGTAAACATTTTATGTTTCTCTGATACACTATACAGGTGACACTGTTTATTTTATGTAATTTATGTATTCGTTTGTTCTCGTACCTTACCTGAACAACTATTCTTAATTCACCATAGAACATTATTTATGCACAGTTATGCGCATATAAGCAACATTTTGGGGAAAAGCTGTCATAATCCATATTTAACTATGAAATTGTCGCATGTAGATAAGTACATTTTGGAAACGCAACATGTTGGAGAGAGACACCGTCGGGAATCTGACAACGCATCTGCTATTTATTTACCGACCAAAAAAGTTGTCCGGTCATTCGACTATCTTATAGTCAAGGTTTTAATGTCGTAGCTTTGGCAACAGCAGCAAAACAATTTTACATGTTGAATATTACCCAAATGCTTTGTAAACTTATTTATTTACATTTCTAGGCAAGTGTTAATACTATTTAGACAGTGAAATATTTCACAGCCTGTTTTAGTGTAAAGGCAGTTGTTCGTTTCGGTTCGATTACGGCAAGTGACATTATCCAAAGTTTTTTGTCTCTGAAGGAAAAGTAGCAAACTTAGTCGACAACATTATAGTAAATACATAAATTATGGCAGTTCTTTTTAACACAAAAGTAAAAATATTTCAAACGATCAAACGTCAAGTGTATATAATTATTTGCCTTTTTACTTATTTATATATTTACTTATTCCAGATTATTTTTAATTATCAAAGAATAAGTTCATTTAAATGTATTCGTTAATAATGTTGTGTTAATATGTTTATATGCATAAATAAATTTGCTGCTTTGATTGTATAAAAGCAAACAATAACATATGGTACACACATTTGGCATTTTCGCTGCTTTACATTTCGTATAACATTACATTTTCCTGATTTATATTGTTATATTGTTGTTGATAACTCTTTGAATATACAGAATATACTCATATATGAGATCAGGATCAAGCATAAT
Source organism: Eledone cirrhosa (assembly GCA_964016885.1). Taxonomy (NCBI): domain Eukaryota; kingdom Metazoa; phylum Mollusca; class Cephalopoda; order Octopoda; family Eledonidae; genus Eledone; species Eledone cirrhosa. The sequence goes on from OZ024743.1 coordinate 215,105,441, forward strand.
AGTTCAATACAGATGTACATGTTCAAATATATCAAATGCCACATTATATGCTATCATATAGAAGACATATTTCTATTTAAACGATGACCTAATCACAATTATACTTATGTTACACATGCAATAACAATCAATCATAAACATAGACACACATAGTCGTTTGGTACATTATTGAAAGTCTTTCTTATTACTTTGGACGGATGATAATTAAAATATTCCTGCTGACTGGAAAATCACAGATAAATCGTAATAGAAGTACCATATAATTAATGAATATTTTATATACGCAGACATTGTAATTAACATCCTCATAACAATCATAATCATAATATTGGTCATACCCATCATCGTCATCATCGTCGCATTTCTCTTCTCTTCGTTATCAACTTCACCATCATAACACCTAATTAGAATTTATTAAGCAGTAGATTCTGTACATTTTGTATAGCATGAAAGGAATTTTCTGGAAAAAAATACCCACATATTTTCCTGTTTCACTTAAATGTATTTCACTCTAAGGAAATCTATTTTTCTCACACAAAAAGGTGAGCAGGATCGCAATAATTCCTTGTTGTCTTATGCGCTACATTCTGTACCTCGCGCGACGACGTTTTCCGAAACATCCCACAGCGAGAGATTACATTTCTATTTTTATTCGGGATAAATTATTATAAATCATATTAAGCGCCTGGCACAGTGACAGAATAATACTCCCGAGATGAGCGTCACTATTTTCAATTTTTACAGTGTCTGCCTTTCAAAATAACTAAATGATTTGTTGAAATGCTTAAAGACGTTAGGACATTACAACTGAGCATATAGAATTATATGTGGTATAGAAATATGAACACTCTTTCCCACATAAATATATGTTTATGAATTAATGTTGTTAGGAATCTTTTTCAACAGGTCTGGATTCCAGGAAATTTAATCTCCGCACTATTTGTAATTGCGACTAAATTTAGCTGAAAACGATGTCGAATGTAGTTGGCAAATTTATGGGTTTCCCCACCTTGGGATTTTTAAATATATTAAATGATTGGTTAATTCGTTTGGACCATATTCGATTACAGATGATAATATTTGAAACTGAATTGGTGAAATTACATATAACCTACTTAAACATAATACAGTTTTAATTCCTAACAAAGAGGAACATTTGTAAAGAAACTTCATGAACAAAAATACAATAGCCGTGAGCAACAATGCAGACTACTATCGAACATAAAGTACAAAATCCAACGCAAAGCATTAAATTTACTCAAAATGTACAGCTGTACAAGTCTGCATATAATAAACAAAAGACAGATTTTGAGAGTTTTTAATATTATTAAACAAATTATTGAAGTCAATATACTACGAACGAGAATAATACAACAATAATACAATTGTAGGAAATAGATGTGGGAGTTGAGATTTTGTTTCAGAATTGAGCCTGAATGATTAAAAAAAGAAAATAAAGAGAAAATGAATATTTTAAGAAAAGTCAGAGAACCATTTTAAGATCGCACCTGAACGGCAAAGTAAGCCATTGTTACCTAATTCACTGGTCGATTTAGAACCTATTTTCTTTCAAATGTACATTTCCTTACGGAAGGTCACATGGGTTAAGATATTACAAATTCAATCGCCATATCAACAACACACCACAGAAAAACTCAATGATTAAGATATTACAGATTCTGTCACATCTTTAATCACCATATCAACAACAAACTTCAAAATATTTGGATTAGTTTTATAATTGTTAATCTGTATTAGTTATGCAGCGTCACAAATATATATCAAATATATATCAAACACTGAAAATAGCATTGCTTTACATTGACAACCAATCCCTATATAAATGACTAGCAAAAAGCCCGACATTCCTCGGGGTTTAATTGCTTTAAAGTACTCTTAATGATTCCACTCAATTATGATTGTTGAGGCAAACATTGATATAAGTTCCCGCCCAATCAATCGATTTGCAACGGGATAGAAAGCCGTGCAAAGGGTTTTGAAACACTCTCAGAACGGGGTAACAATGGAATGTAAGGTGGCCCTGAAAAGGGCCGTGTTATCGTTCTCACAGTGGTAACAATTTGGTAGGATGTCCTGGAAATGGTTGTAAATCGTTCGCAGGTGAAGAGGGCCTCTTCCTCTTCCACCGATGGCAGTGGACATGCTGTCACGAAACTTCATGCTCTGTGAAAAGAGATTGAATGCCCCATGGAGAAAAGAGGGGGAATAAGCATGGGTAAGTAAATACGGATATGTTTGAAAATATATAACAGTAGCATCTACTCACCATATGTCAGACCAGCTAGACTGAAGTGGTGCTGAATAGAGGAGTCACAACATCTCTCTGTAGACCACATTTTTTGTTCAGCCTTTGGGCGCAAGTATGAATAAGTTCTGCTTGCATCCGACTCTTGAGCCTGCGACGTATAATTGGCCGTGTGAGAAGCACGGCTGGCCTAAATGGAGGCCTACCGTTGTTAGCGTTTGGCCTTGGGACTTGTTGATTGACATCGCGAAGCAAAGTTTAACGGGGAATTGAAGTCGGCGCAGAGTACAGGGGCATTCCTTACCTGATGGAGTTAATGGTATCCTGGGTATAAAACCTTTTTCCCCAGCGCCGCAGCCCGAGAGAATGGTGGCTTCAATTTCATGCGGCAGGAGGTTTCTTACCACTAAACGTGGTCCAATGCAGAGACTCGGTGCTTGCAGGTTCCTCAACAGCATCACTGGAGCGCCATTTTTGAGGCGCAGTTCATGAGGTGGCAGTCCGGAGAGGACCAAGAAAATGAGGAATTCTGTGGGAAAATCGTCAACCTCAGTTTGTCCACAACTGTGTCCACAGATTTGTATCTATGGAGGTTTCGTTGCAGAAAGTCCTCATTAATTTGTGCAACAGACACATTTTTGGGAGCTAACATGGCTCTATCATACAGCCAACTCGTGTTTTTGTAGTTGATGGCCATATCGGGAAAGACAGAGGCTGTGATGGCGTAAACAGTGTCGACAACGGTGCCTACTTGCGAGACTGTCATTTCTCCAGCTGCATCTGAAGGTGCAGTTCCGTCACCAACTGTTAACAGGTCCTTTGAGAAGTCGGCTGATAAGTGGTCGCCGAACACTTGGGCTCTCATGTTTGTTGTGAGGGTCAGAATTGTCACCTCCTGCCACAGGTGAGATGACTTAATGCAGGCCACCACAGTGTCAGCTCTGGTGGCTTTTGGAACAACTGGAATAGTTTGTCGAAAATCGCCAGACAGCCGTAGAGGTACCGGTACTCTCTCATCGGCCGGTTTCATACCCTGATGTCTCGTAGAGTCCTGTCTAACACCTCAAGGGACCCTTCATGGGCCATTGTGCATTCGTCCCACACAAATAGCTAGCATCTTTTCAAGACTTCTGCTTTGTCAGAGTCCTTGGTGATATTGCAGGTTATTGTGTCGTCTGAAGTCGCGTTGAATGGTACTTTAAATGCGGAATGAGCTGTCCTGCTTCCGAGCAGCAGAGTTGCAACAATCCCAGAAGAAGCCACAGCCAGGGCGATCATTTTTGCTGTCGCGCTTTGGCGAGCAGGATTTTAGTGATGAATGTTTTACCAGCTCCTCCTGGGGCGTCCAAAAAAGAAGATACCTCCTATGCGTTGACGAATGGAAGTGCAAATTGTGTCATACGCCTACCGTTGATCCTGCAACAATTTCGGCTCGTTTGCGTTGAACAGTTCGAGGGCGTCGACGTCGTAGGCAGTTTCCTGAATTATGCCCGTCGGAAGTTTGTCCGAGCCCGTTCGCTGAACTTTTGGCAGTCCATAGAATGGAAGGTCATTTCCGCCGGCAGTTAGGATTTTGTCCTCAAAGTCAATGAGAGCTTTGTTGAAGAATTCGTCGCTGAGTCGTACGTCAGATGAGGGAGTTGCAGTTATCATTGGTGTATGTAGTCATCGGAGAGGTCCTCTTTGTATTTCTTCCATAAGGATACAGGGTCGCTTAGCTCGCATGTCTACAGTAGCACCGGTAAGAGCTGCCGAAGACTTCGCGGTGAGCGTATTCTAACTGCTTCCGCCAATGTTGCACCCACTGAGCGCCATCTTCCAGTAGACCCCGTCTAAGGTAGGCTGCGCGGAATCAAGTACAAACCTCTCCGTTTATTGTTTTCAGATCGTCGAAGGAGGTCTGTCCTACCACCCCATGCAGTAGAAGGCGGAGATAAAAGCATTCCTGTTGGTTAGGATGAATTGTGTAGACTCTCCCAAGGGTAGGGGAGATTTTAATGTCTGGATGTCCCTCGACGGTTTGTCCTTTCACCTTTCTTAACCAAATTCTGTTGACTGTATTCCAAGTGTAGTATGATAGCACCTGAGAGTAGAAGATGATTTTGGCGACGGGATCGTTTCGACATAACTTAACAAAGGCCATAAGTGTGGTGTCCTTGTGTTCCTTTGCTATCTCAGCAGCGGTAGAAGCGGTGAAGTAGACACTTTGACCGTTTTCAAGGTGCACCGCCAACTGTTCGATTGGGGTCAGGAGTAGTTATGGTGTATTTTAAAGTTGAAAAATCACCAGAACGCTTCTGTATCGGCCGACCTGGTATCGAGAGATATCGTCTCGGCTGTTTTCCATTTTAAGACCCCTTATAGATGTACTTGCAGATGTACTTTATTGATTTCACGGAGTGGCAGTATTCAACGTTAATGTGGGCGTTAAACATGTTTAAGCAGAAGTGGGCAGTAGGGTACAATCCACCCGTTGTCGACGTGGTAATGTGGGGTTTTCGCAACAATTCCTCCATCCGCTGGTTCGCTGCGGCGGTATAATGGGTAACCGTGCCAGCTGTCTGAGTTTCTAGGAGGAATGGCCTTGGACACCTCTTGATGTTCCCTTTTTTTTTAATGCATGGCAAATTCATGTTGAAACCGTTTCCACTTGGTCCGTGAACAATGTGAGCAGTGACGATGTTGTGGAGATCTCTGTCCAATTTCGGGTCGGGTATTTCTGCTGAAATAATGCTGTCAATGCTAGTTGCGTTGATTTTCGTTATTAGACAAATGAGTATGTGGGAGTGTGGCAGGCCTCTCTTTTGCCACTCAACGGTGTATACGTAGCACCTAACAGGTCCAAAGGCCTTACCGGATTGTATGAGTTTAATAAGTTTTGTCAATTTCAAGTGGAGGATTCGTGCCGTAAAGTCGTGTCGCTCTTACGCCCTTTGTCCGGGGAATAATTCCGCAGTAATTTCAGTCCACTTATGGTTGCAAGTTAAAGTGATGAAGAGATCTGGTTGCCGTAGAGACGCACGTAAGTCATAGCATCCTGTATGCGTTCACTCATGTATCGCTGACTCCCAATAAACCTCGACGGAAGGATACAATGTTTTCCAATATTCTCGGAATTGACGTAATTCCTTACTCCATCCCGTAAGTGAATGTAGCTGTCTGAACGAAGGAGTGCTTGATTTTTACTTATTTAGCACAGCCTTTCAGATTCCATCGTTGCGCACGCGTCTACAGCAAGTTGGCTGAAGAGTACTCTTGCACAGTGGAGGTGGTTAAAGCAGCCTTCGCGGACCATGAATCGGTAGGCGTAGAATTGCACACAGGAAACAGTTTTGTTGCTTTGCACAAAGTAATTCCAAAGTGGTATCCATCGTCACCGAATGGGAAAAGAAGGGGGTATTGGAATGCGTTGTAGGACCTATGCGTCTCGCTGATCCTTTGTAGAGTGCTGTCCCTACACTGAAGTTTGATGTGTCCCGCGTGTTGTACACTTCTCCATGAAGATGCACAGCTATCATTGCACGTGGGAGCGTTAAAACGGCCGGCGTGGGTACCTGTAAGTTTCCTGTCAGCGTCGATTATAGCAGAAAATGTTGGCGCCAGAGTGGCCTCCAATGCGCATTTGAAATTGCGAACGTAGTTGTTGTTTTCATGCTGCATTCTCTGAAGTTCCAACAGAATTTTCATCTCTGTGTCAGGCGAAATTAAAGCGCGTCGTTTCGCTTGGTCCAAATAGTCAGTGACAGAGTATAGCTGGAGGAACTGGGGCTCTCCGTCTGTCCAAGGCAGGAGCGAACCGAACCTGTGGTAAATTTGTCCTTAAACTTTAAAGGTAGGCATGAAGCCGTACTCCCGTATGACGTTAGCTCCGAAAGAGGTCATTTGGAAGGCAGCGTTGTATCTCCTGGAACATTGAAGGAAGTTTTCAGACTCCGCTGTGGCACCGGTAAGTAGAGATTTCAAAGGTTGTGGTGGTTCCTGTAGAAGAGGCAGTTTCACTTTGCCGTCAAAGTAGCACATCCCTGAAGTCTCCTCAGACCACTTTTTTTGCCCGGCAGGATTGGCAAATGTCGGACATGGATCCAACTTGAACTTCTGGCAGTAGTGCATAGTTAACTGTAGGGTCATAGTGGAAAGCCTTATGATATCACTTAGTACAACTGATCCTCAGAGTACCTCGTTGAAACTCCTGCGGAGTGCATTGGCGTTTCGTCTGTGTAATCGAATTTGCGCAGTCTCTGACGCGCGCACAGAAGCGGTTGAAGCGGCGTCCGCACGCCGGTGTCTGGAACGCTGCCCTTCGTCCTCACCAACACATGACGCAGCAGGTGAGGCGGCATCTCTTCCTCGCCGTCTGGAACGCTGTTCTTGGTCCTCACCAGCACGCGCCGCAGCAGTGGAGGCAGCATTTTTGCTTCGTCGTCGAGAATATTGTTCATCAGATTGCGCTGCACGTGCAACTGCAGTTGGAAATGCATTCCCGGAAAGGCGAATGCTCCTCTGTCCTTTTGTCTCGGTTGACCGGGTAATTGCATTTCGAGTTACATTTTGTGACAACCGAGTCAAATTGTCGAGGGACGACTCTGTAGCTATTCTTCCTTTGGCAGCAGAAGCAGCTTTCGTTTGGCGACTAAGCCGTGGTCTTTTCCTGGGGGGCATGACCGTAGTGTCAACGTATGTTTTAAAAATAAGTTTAAAAAGGGAAACAAGAAGTACTAATTAAAGCGAACGCGTAAATATTTATGCAGCTAATGGAGCAAAGAAGGGGGTAGCGAAAAATGTCAATTGAACAGTGAATAAGTGAAAAGTGAGTACTAAGTAAGTTGTAGCAAGAATGCACGTCAAATAGTAGGTCGAACCTGTAAACCAAGCACATCTGAGTTATAGCACAGGTTAGGTAAACAGGGGCGATAATTTGGAGCACACTGGAAAAGAAATCATCAAAATCGGACGTTCGTAAAAAAGGTTTTCCCGCTATTTTTTTTATCAGAATATTTATATTACGTTTTTTCCTCATATTGCTAAAAAGAAAGAAAAAACATTACAAAAAGGACAACAAAATATAATGTCTTTGTTGAGATTCAAGTCCATACGTCGGCGTCTGGAACGCTGCCCTTCGTCCTCACCAGCACGTGACGCAGCAGTTGAGGCGGCAAGAGAGAGTTAGAGCATGTATTTAGTTTTATCGATTTTTTTCATAGAAGCAGGATATTATTGGCAAAGTTTATGTCACGTTGACCATCGTCGTAAATTTGGAGCACATTGGAAACAAAACCATCAACATTGGTAGAGAAATGTGGAAATGCATAAACATCATACATACACACAGACAGACATCTTCAGTTTTATATATAGAGAGTTAATTTCCGGCTGGCTGAGATGAATAAATCCAGCATATATGGAACAGATGCGAAATTATTGAGTCCATAACCAGTAACTAAAAGCAAACAAATAGTCGGAAAACTTAAAATATAAATCCAGAACGCCACCTCAGCTGTGAAACTACCAGCCCTAATACAAGTATGCAGAACCACCACTTAGTCGCGACATTTTAAGTCTTTCGAGCAAATATATGATATCCATTTCGTACATTGCACTAGCACCACATGACACTTTCATACATCAAGTGTGTTAGAGGTGAGTTATGTTATATATATATATAGATATCATATTCCAGGGATTTAGAATTATTGCGATTTTCTATTTTCTAATGGTACGACCGATATATATATATATATGAGCGATTTTGTGGATTGACTCTTGAGTATGGAAATTATCAAAATATGTCTGGCTCTTAATGCCGATCATGCTACGATGGGTTTCACCTCTTTTTCAATCTTCTATAATTGCGCATTTCATCAAAAGCTGATATTTACTGCCATATATACCTTTCTGACACTCATTATGAACTTCTGGTAGTATATTATTGTGTTCCATATTTGTTATTATCGGGTTGTAGATTCATGATACGAGGTTTTCATATGTTGTTAAAATGTATGTTTCATATATTTCATTCTGTGGTTGTATGATATCTTTGGGTTGGAAATTTGAGTAGTTTTCCCTTCAACGTCTAAACAGGGGAGATTCTGATATGTTTAGTATTTCATTAAATATCGTTTCCATACATCATTTGCTACGTATTAAATGTTTTAGAAAGAAAATAGGTTCAATGTCTTTTCTTAATATTTTCCAATTGCTTGTAGTTCATAATTTGTAAGTGTTCTCCGAGTTGGCGATAGGAGACAATATATGTAGTTATATGTAATACCCATTGTGAATTTCTGTTGTGCCTGATACCATTGTGCTATATTCCTTGCCAGTGTATCTAAATTCGTATTGCTGTCGGTGCGTCTTCTATTGGTACAATTCATTTCCTTGATATTTATTTTAGGTGTTTTTTTTGTTTGCCTCGAAGGAGATATCTTTTTTGTCACATTGATTTAATTACCTTTTTTGTCATGTTACGCTCTGCTTGCTGTTCTTTTTGTTCCCAGAATGTCCTCAAATGTTATTTATTTTGCAGGATATTTGCTATTAAATTAATTCGTAATAACACTCGTGGTTTTAGCATCGTTTCATCGAGGTTGGAAACATTAGCTGTTCACATATATAATTGATTCGACTCCAGTACTTGGCTATCACTTTAATTTACGGATAGAAGGATGAAAGTCAAATTTGACCGTGTCGGTATTTGATCTCGATAACATTTTATGAGAGGCTCAACCAATTCTGTCAATCAACCAACCGTACTAGGCAATAATAGCAACTAACATGGCAATTTCGATCATTATTACGATAGGATTTTATTTCTTTTTAATATCAGTGTATTTTTGTATAAATATCATTGAAATATTAGGAACATATGTTCGTTATCAACAAATAAAAAATAGATAGCATATAATTAATTATATCCAAACATGTTTATCTCTCAAAGGTAATTTGTCTATATACTTTCACTATTTTATTTAGAACATAATAATACTTTCTCTCTAATGGGAAATGTAAGAACAGCTACTTGTAAACATTTATTCATAAGTCCGTATTAAAAACAGCTATCGAAAACTATATTACAATATCTACCGATCACCGAGAATCTCTTCATATATTTCAATGGCAAGAAAGTGTTAAAACCGTTAACATTATATCATTCATAACTATGTGTAGAGTAAAATGTAAAGAAATGTGTACCTCGTCGAAAGAAAAAGCAATGGATTCCGAATCTAAGTTATTTATCATAGTAAATCATGTGTAATCCAAATATACAAATCTGGATAATTCCGCTATGTAAATTTAACTTCATAAAAAGACAAATGCATTATAAACAATTACTTCCGAAGAATTCATCTTCATCAAATATGGATAACTTGCCCAAATATTCAGTCAAAACTCATCACTTAATTAATCAGTGTTCTTTCTTTACATCGTTTACAAACGGGGAAATCGTTGTTTCGTCTTCACATTTCACTGTTCCATTAAATTGTGAATTATGTTAACAGTATTTCGTACACATTTATTACTACACGTAATATTTATGTTCTTCAATTTATATGACTACATTATAAATGACATTTCATATTATCTGATTAGCTACATGATATGATGACTAATTATAAAAAGAACGTATATAATATTTTAAAAAACATTTATTACTTTATCTTGCAGATGAAAAAACTACATACAAATATATTACTATTTACCAATTATTGTATGCGTGTACACATGTGTGGAATTGAAAAGCTACAGCAAAATATACTGTACACATTATCACTATTATATGCAGAGGACAAAAAGCTGTGCAAATATGTGGAAATGTATACATATTTTTCGAATCACCCACAAAAACAAAACTTGCACTTTTATTTCTAGGCTGAATATGGTTACCTAAAAATTGATTAATCGAGGAGAATTGTCATCTGGTGTGCACACATGCACACATACGAACAAATAGAGGGATAGAGTGATAGAGAGTGAGAGAGAAGTATATCCATATATTCACATAAGCACGCACTCATGTATGTACGTATAAATGTATGTTCTTCTGGTTTTATAATTTCACAAAGTTTTACCAATAGAGACAGACCCGGTTTCTGACATAGACACAAGACTCTCTCATTGGAATTTACACATCATAAACTAGGAAGATATGTATGTATGCATGCATGTGTAGATATGGATATTATTGTATGTGCGGATGTGTATGTTTTGAATTGTATGTGTGCATGTGTATATGCTTTGCAGCTGTACATGTGTATATACAGTTATTAGATGCAAGATATTTGGAATGTTTTACATATTTTGACTGTTCCATTAATGGATTGAACTTGTAATTTCCTAACTAGTTGTGTTCTTTCTGTTCCTGTGAAGCCTAGCTTCTCAAGATTTGTATTGGATCAGATACTAACATACCCCAGTGGCCCAATAATCAATATGTAAGTATGTATGTATGTATGTATGTATGTATGTATGTATGTATGTATGTATGCATGTATGCGTATATATATATATATATATATATATATATATTATATATATATATATATATATTATATATATATATATATATTATATATATATATTATATATATATATTATATATATATATATATATATATATTATATATATATTATATATATTTATCTATATATATAATATATAAATATTATATATATATATATATATATATAATATATAGTGACGAAACATAAGTCAATTGCATGTACTCATAATCCTTTATTTACTGCTATATATATTTCGATGATAGCCATTGAATAGCTATGACCTCATCAGGGTGTTAGTCAGTTCTTAGATATGCCATCTCTGTGTGTATAGTGTTGATGGTATCATAGCCTTGGGTCGTTGAGTGCTCCCTATCCGCATACGAAAGTACTGGATTTTACCAACACTATATATTATATATATATATATATATATATTATATGTATATATATATATATTATATATATATATTATATATATATATTATATATATATATATATTATATATATATCTTTTTTCCTCAAGAGTTAGTTCTTTCGTTGCTACAGATCGCGCTGCTGAATTAGCGGTCGCTATCTTCAGTTTGTAAACCCCTTTAAACTGTATTTTATTACTCTGAGGTCTATACCTTGTCGAGTGTCTGGATGCACTGCTGAACGTATTCGTTGGCTTACCCGCTGCTTGAACTTCGAATATGCTGTATTTCCATTCATATATATATATATATATATATATTTGCGTAATATTGCCAGAATTAATAACAGAACACACTCACTGTTTGGTTGGTTTTCGCTTCTCGCTGTCTTTTATATATATATATCTGCGATCTAACTTACTCGGTCCTCAATGTTGCCATTGACTGACCGGCGGTCAAAAATAATACAGATACAATATAGACAAACACATATATATATAGTTTACATAATTTACATAAATCTTTCGTTGCACATCTGCAACATCGTCAGTGGTGTTATATTCATTGTTCCTCCTGTTGTGTTGTATGTCTACGCCATTTTTTTTGTTCAGTCTGTCTATATATTTATTTATTTATTAGCTTGTTTGTTTATCTTATTTTATTTTGTCTTCTTTGCGCATGCGTTTGCGTGTGTGTTATGTGTGATGTGTGACTAGTGTGTATAGTGTTGTGTCTGCTGGGTGACTAGTGTGTGTTTATGTGCTTGTGTATGTATTTATTTATCTTATTTTATTTTATTTTATTTACTTATTTATTTATACTTCTCTTAGGTCAGTGTTGTTTGTTTGGGTGTTGTTGTTGTTCCACTCATTCTTTCTGTTTAGCTTTGGTCTTCTAATTTCTATTTCACTGGCCTCTCTGATTTGCCTATCTGCTGGGTCAGTCAATGGCAACATTGAGGACCGAGTAAGTTAGATCGCAGATATATATATATGTTTTAATGTATTATTATTTATAAAACTTACACTACATTGTAAATATCAGTATTCCTGAATGAAACAAGTATTCACGATGTGTGAAAATTCATTATCTTATGTTTAGTTTTAAAAAATTCATATGTTTATGTGACAGCTACAAAACATCAATGTGAATCCAATTGATTCACTCCGCAAACTAAGTTACCGGAAAACATTCTCAATGTGGTATAAACATTTGAGCGTATTATTATTCTTGCGATTACTCTACAAGATTATCTATCAAACAGAAATAGAGAGCAGATTTCAATATACTAATCGAAAATATATATTATATTATAAACAAAGATAACAATAATAATAATAATAAGTAAAAATATATAAAAATATAGAATAGAAAACTAAAAAAATATTACGAAAGAATATTACATAATAAAAATATTGCATATTAAAAATACTACGTATTAAAAAATATTACGTATTAAAAATTTACATATAAAAATATTAAAAATAAAATAAAAAATAAAAATATTATAGAATACTACAATACTAAAAGAATAAAAATAAAAATAAAAATAAAAATAAAAATAAAAATAACAATAAAAATAAAAATAAAAATAAAAATAAAAATAAAAATAAAAATAAAAATAAAAATAAAAATAAAAATAAAAATAAAAATAAAAATAAAAATAAAAATAAAAATAAAAATAAAAATGAAAATAAAAATAAACCACAAAGAACAACCCTTCAAAATTAATTGACAATATATTGCCAAGTTCATTACAAGACAAAGCCAAAAATTATCTATCAAATCACATCTTGCAAAGAATATCGCAAAAAAGATTATGATGTCCAATAATGTCTACATATGTTCCTATATTTAATATAGAAGTTTATCTAGTGTAAGGTTAATTCAAAAAATTTGGAGCATCGGCTTTTAGGGTAGCTTAATTTTTCATGAGGAATGTTTAGATAAAAAATGAGGAATGTTTAGATAAAAATAAAAATAAAAATAAATAAAATAAAATAAACAATAAAAAGAGTAAAAGGAGGGAATCAGAGATTTAGGAATCAAAAGATTTATCGGCTAGTTCTCATATAAATATAAATCAAACTAAATATACTACATTTTAAATTTAAATTTATATTTAAACGTTGAGTTTAATCTATGTTTGCAACAACTGAATAAATTTGTCCGTAGGTTAAGGGAATTTTTAGATTTTAGTATAAAGAATATCTCCTCTGCGCAGAGGTCACATGTCTCAGAGGATGAATTAAAAGGAATCCCTCTTGAGACTATATTCCAAGCCGTCGAATATCTAACGTTATCTAGCTTAAGTTGCCAGAGTACCCCTGATAGTGCCGTTGAAGATTTTTTATTTGGATCTGTGAAAGAATTCTTGTGGTTATTATAGCGAAGTTTAAATTCCGTCGATGTGGAACCGACGTAGTTAAAAGAATTAGAGTCAGTATTAACATTACAATTGTATACTATATTTTTAACTAAGCAGTTGTTATTTAACGGACATTTAGATCTATCTCTACAGTTACATTTGTTAACTTGTATATTATTTATGCTATTATCAGTAGGTTTTAAGTTCCTATTATTTATTCTATTAATATTTTGTGCTAAATTTTTGGTGGATGAGTAGGTTAATTTAATTGTATGCCTATTGAAGATTGAGTGATACCTATGTGTTCTAGGGAAGCGATTATCAAGAGCTTTGAAAAATAATTTAGCGATGTGGGTTTTAATGTTTAGTGAGAAAGGGGGGGGGCAAACCAAATTATGTTCCTAGTTCTATTTCTTTTTTGTCCTTTGGAATTATTGTAATGCTTTCTATTATAGTTGTTAATGTTGTTGCCGTAATTAAAAAAGTTGTTACTTTGTTTAGTTTGTCTATCATTATCTATGTACACAATCTTATCAGCATACCCTGCCCTAGCTAGTGCATCATTATAGTATTGGGCCTTTTCGTCAAAAATCTTTCTATTCGACGAGATCCTAGAGATACGTTTTTGGACTGAGTTTACTATAGTGTTTTTGACAGATCTGGGGTGGTTAGAGTTAAAGTTGACATAGTTTAAGTTTTCATTCAACTTGTGAAAAGGATAGTGGAGACATGTGTTGAGATTTAATGTTATATCTAGGAAATTGACTATTCTATGGTTGTTCTCAATTTCTATTTTAAGGTTAAAGTAATTAAAAAATTTTGTAATTTGTTTACATTTTCTATTTAGTTCAGGGTTATTATTATTAATAAGTAAAAGCATGTCATCCCTATATAAACCTCCGGTAGTACAAGGTATTTTCCTATGTAGCGAATTGATTAAAAATAAGCCCACAAGGTCAGTTACCTGAGCTGAGTCGGAAGATCCCATAGTTATGTCAAAATTGCTATCTCTATCTGCTCTGGTCCATAATTTGTCATTAAATTCTATCAAAGTGTTCCTAGCCGATAATATAATATGCATTTCTTTGCTACTTAGGTCCGTATGTTTGAATGCGTACTTTAGTGCCTTATTTAGTAGACTAGGGGTAATAGAAGAATAATAGTTAGCTATATCAAGTTGAATAAACCTATTATTATTGTCATATTTAATTTGCCTAAACCACTCAACAACCTCTCCAGTTCCCTTCCACAAGCTCAGGTTAGATACACAATCCAAGTTCTTAATTTGCAGTATCACCCTGTCAAGAATGTTTTTGCTTAATTTGCCCAGGTCCGATTTTGAAGGTGCGATCAATCTAACTGGCAGGTCATTTTCAAAATTCCTCTTGTGGTCCTTCATATTGATCTTCGCTTTCCTGGGCACGAAAGGTTGTGTTCTGTTCTCAATTTCCAACTCATGCATTATACAAGATGCTTCAACATTCATTTTCTCAAGTTCAGCCTTATCTGCTACCTTGTATTTTTTCCTCAGCTCTTTCAGTATGAGGCCATTATACATGTCTTTCCGCACTCCATAGAGGTTGTTGGTCTTGTCAGATTTCACCAAGATCTTCTCAGTTTTCTCTAAGCTCTCAATGTTATCCTTAATGCCTTTCAGATATTCCTGGCCTTTAAAGTTTCTCTTGAATTTGACCCCTTGTATGATAGAAATTATATCGTTTTCAAAGTCAGATAAAAGTTTGTTAAGGGGTGGATTTCTTTTAGATTTGAAAACTTTGTTTAAGTCCGAGATATTTTCGTCTGCATTAGATTTATCAAAGTGGAATGCACGCCACCTGATTCTCCTTATAAAAGAGTCAGATTTATCTACCTAATTCTCCTTATAAAATAGTCAGATTTATCTACCTAATTTTCTATATATATATATGTATCTATCTCTATTTCCTCTCTCTCTATATATATATATATCTTTCTGTCTCTTTACATGAAGCTCTTCGCTTTATCTATTTTTCCATCTCTCTATTTTGTTCCATGCATTTCTTCTTTTTCTTTTTCTTCTTTTTCTTCCTTTTCTTCGTTTTGTCTTTCTTTCTTTCTTTGTTTTTTCCCTCTTTTCTTTCTCTCTTTCTTTCTCTCTGTATTTTCACTGCTAGCGTAAACCTCTTCAAATGAAGTTGATGTTTATTACGGTATGTCGAATATATTTATCTATAAAACTGTTTATATTGTATTTTGTCTGATGAATGCATAGCATATTGTTAATATGATATCCCCGAAATATATATAATGAAATAAATATGGTTTTATAAATATAGTTTTCCATTCATTTAATATTGTATATATAATATATATATATATATAATATATATATATATATATAATATATATATATATATATAATATATATATATATAATATATAAATATATATATAATATATATATATATATATAATATATATATATATATATAATATATATATATATATATAATATATATATATATATATAATATATATATATATATAATATATATATATATATATAATATATATATATATATATAATATATATATATATATAAATATATATATAATATATATATATATATATAATATATATATATATAATATATATATTTATATATATAATATATATATATATAAATATATATATAATATATATATATATATATATATAATATATATATATATATATAATATATATATATATATATAATATATATATATATATAATATATATATATATATATAATATATATATATATATAATATATATATATATATATAATATATATAATAGAAAGATTTGAATGGATACAGTTTAGTTGAAAGGAATTTATTGACACGTGTTTCTATAACAGTTACATAACCTAAAACAGCTATCTACAAACTTTTAGTTATGCAGACATTCAATATTTCAATGTTATTGTTTACTGTCATTTCATCAGAATAATATTACTGAGGACCTATTTAGTTTTTATAGAGAATATTAGGAGGAAGGGGTGAAGTTGTTAGAAGAATAGTTGAAGGAGTGGTTTTTCGATAGCAGTGAGAATTCTTGGTGGCAGTGATTAATTAGATTCCCATCTGTTGTTTTGACATTTTTTTATAGAATATATTATTGGTTATTTTTCTAAATCTATAGAAGGATTAGAGATAGTAAAGATATGCGTGGTTGGTTTTGTGTTTGCACTTAACATTCAGACTTAAATTTTTCTTTCAAGTGTACGTATTCTTTCACCCACGCATTCACACACAAATATATTTGCACACCTCTACAAAATACATATACTCACAATTCACATATTCATACTAACATATATATACACATGCATACACATATATATACACACATGTATTCATGTACATACATACGCGCTCATGTGTATACATTTTCATACTCAACTTATCTTTATATATACACACGTATAGACACACACATATATACATACATACTCTAGTCCATGTGTACACACATACACATACATACACATCCATATACACATACATACATACACATATATATATACATATATACATATACATATATATACATATATATATATATATATATATATATACACATACATATATACACACATATACACACACACACACATATATATATATATATATAAGCACTTTAATACTTGAATACACTTACATCTAACTATACACATCAAACATATATATATATTTACTTATTTATATACATTTTCACATATATATACATACTTATGGACGTTTTTAGACACATTCATTATCGCATATTTGTACCTATTCTCATCAGCATATCTTTTCATTATTAGTATGGTAATTTAAGGTTATTAATATATGTTGAAAAGAGATTGTTTTTATATTTTTCTAACTAGATTAAGGTTTATATAGTTGGGGGATGTCCCTCTTTTATGTAATATTCGGCTTGTAGTGGGAAAAAAGGGTTTTAGTTCTGTGACGGCAGAATAATGTTCGTTCAATTCTGTTATTCAGCAGTTTCTTCTTGTGTGTGATTATGTAATAAATCTCAAGATTACACAATTTGCAGAAATTTTGGCTCCTGGAAAAGCTTTGGGTTTTAGCTAATTTTTCCCATTTTAGGGTAAACTTTTGATTGCTATCCCTGAGCGTCCAAGCTTTCTCTGCTAAAGTTGTTACATTTCTTTGGCTCTGGTGTTTTATTGAGTAAGAATGCCTATACAATCGAGATTTAAACGATGTTGCCGTTGATCCCACGTAATACCACTCGTTGCCTCCGGATTTAATGGTACACTTATAAATAATATTTTTTTCCAGGCAGTTATTGCCGAGGGGGCAGTTGTCAGGATAGGTGCAGTTACAGTTGTGTACGTTGGGTTTTCTCTGGAGTAGTATTGCGGACGAACTTAGGTGTGGTTTATTTATGTTCTGTAGTGTATTGTCTACTCTTTTTTTGGGGTTCTTTGTACTTAAGTTCTTAGTGTTTTCGTTTAACCTTCTAGTATTGATCTTTTTTATGTGTTGTTCAAGGTTTAACGCTGTAGAGTATGACAGTCTTATAGTGGTAGGGTTTAGGATTTTGTGGTATTTGTGTGATGTGGGAAAATGTCTTTTAATTATTTTAAAGAAGAGTACTGGTAAATTTGTACTAATGGAGCTATTGTATTCGGGGTTATACCATAAGTACTCTTTGCATCGCTTTCTATTAGTTTTGTTTGTTGGTTTACTGGTGTGCATACTATGGTAGTAAGTGTGGTTTGGTGTTGTGTTATTATATCTACCTATGTGGGATTTATTTTGGGTGTTTTGATTGTTCCCATCTATGTACTCTATTTTGTTGAGGTAGCCTGCTTTACTAAGGGCGTTATCGTAGTACTCGGCGTGTTCCTTAAATACTTGTATGTTAGAAGATAGACCCGAGATTCTAAGGGAAATATTTTTAGGGATAGATTTAATTATAGAGATGGGGTGGTTAGACCCAACATTTACGTATTTGAGATTTTCATTCAATTTATGAAACGGTTTAATCAAACCAGAGTTTAAATTGAGTGTGACATCCAGGAAGTTAACTACTTTAAGGTTGTATTCATATGTTATAGTTAGTCCTATTTCGAGTAGTAGTTTTCTTATATCTTTGCGTAGTTTTTCCAGTTTTTGGTTATTAAGGTTTTTAGCTAGGAGGAGAACATCGTCGCGGTATATTCCGCCGTGGAGATTGCTGAATTTTTCCTGGAG
This sequence comes from Eledone cirrhosa, assembly GCA_964016885.1. Classification (NCBI taxonomy): domain Eukaryota; kingdom Metazoa; phylum Mollusca; class Cephalopoda; order Octopoda; family Eledonidae; genus Eledone; species Eledone cirrhosa. The sequence goes on from OZ024743.1 coordinate 215,124,220, forward strand.
TCTAAAGGCGATAAATAACCCCACAATATCAGTTATTTCCGCCGAATCGTTAGAGCCCATTGTTATGTCAAAGTTAGAGGGTCTATCTTTACGTACCCAATAACTGTTCTCAAATTTGACTATAGTTTTCCTAGCTTCTAATATAATCTTAATTTCATCGTTTGTAAGGTCAGAGTTATCCTTAGCAAACTTAATGGCTCTATTCAAAGTTTCAGGTGATATCGATGAGTAATATTCATCGATATCAAACTGGATAAACTTAGATATATTCTTATTGCTAATGCTATTAAACCATCTTATTGCTTCTTGGGTCTTCCCCCAGAGTTTAATGTTAACCTTAGCCTTAATTTGGGGGATGATTCTATCTAAGATATATTTGCTTATTTTACCTATATCTGATTTAGAGGGGCAGATTAATCTAATTTTAGGGTCATTATCAAAGTTTACCTTGTGGTCCTTAAGATTGAAAGTGGGTACC
>OZ024743.1:215132197-215177197 GCA_964016885.1 Eledone cirrhosa
ACCAACATCAGTATTCAACGATAATTATCATCCTCTGTGCCTGAGGTATTTGTCAGGTTGTCAGTCCAGCAGTTCTAAAGAAGTGCTCAAACTGATTCAAAAATTGAGGAAGTAAATTACCGCCAAAAAAGCAATACATGCGCATGACAATGAACTCTGAAAGGAATTCAGGCCACGTGCTAAGATCTCAATTGGAAATTGAAAAAATATCTATGTGTGTAACATTTGATGACACACACAGATATTTTCTCGGGCAAAATAACAGAATGAGATATAAGGAACAATCAATATTCATATATAAAAAATAAACAAAGAAATGCTAACCTTATACCGGGAATTTTTTTCGAATATGTTGCGCCAAGAGTAAATAAATAAATACAATATCGGAGAAAGCTTTTTAGCGATACTTCGGCCAAATTCCAACTCACTCAAAAATGTAAGTAATCTAATTTAATAAATTTAAAATTAAAGGGGAATATATTGAAATATCAGCAGAAAGATCACAATGGAATATTTATGATAACAGTATAAACTGAATCAATATCCACATATAAGGTAAATTATGGTGTTATCGATATCCATCTATTTAGTCGCGTTTTGCATTGTTTGTATAAATTGCTCTTCTCTACATCCCTCACTCTCTCTAAATTTCTGGTTATATTGACCACAACTTCCCGTCTTCCTCCTTTCCCATGTTGCCTGTTGTATTTACTCTCTCTCTCTCTCTCTCTCTCTCTCTCTATCTCTCTCTCTCTCTATATATATATATAAATATATATATATATATATATATATATAGTAATAATAATAAATTTGAAGACTAAAGTCCAAAGACGGTTCGATAAGGATAAATATATATCAAATATATAAATGAGTCTCAAAAGTTCGGAACTAGGTGTCGAAACGATCGGAGCTCAGCTGTCGGGATCCTGACTCTTTTCCTATATATATATATATATATATATATATATATATATATATATATATATAACGAAGGAAATGTGGTAAGGAACCAGGTGGACCATAACGCACCAAAGATTTTTTTTTTTTTTAGTCCTGAATTAGCCGTCGAAACGGCTTGAGCTCAGCTGTCGGGGTCTTACTGGTTCCCATATATATATATATATATATATATTATATATATATATAAGAAAAGAGTCAGGATCCCGACGGCTGAGCTCCGACCGTTTCGACACCTAGTTCCGAACTTTTCCTATTACCCTATCTACTACCCTATGTATTGACTACTCTAGTGCCTTATGATCCACCTGGTATCTTGCCACACACTCTTTGTATATATATATATATATTTATTAAAATAACAGATTGAAGTTTAAGCGAAGTATCGCTGCTTTCACCCTTAACGGGATCTTCTGAAACTCATTTATATATTTGATATATGTTTATCCTTATCGAGCCGTCTTTGGACTTTAGTCTTCAAATTTATTATTATTACTAGAGAGAGAGAGTGAGAGAGAGTAAATACAACAGGCAAAATGGGAAAGGAGGAAGACGGGAAGTGATGGTCAATATAACGAGAAATTTAGAGAGAGTGAGAGATGTAGAGAAGAGCAATTTATACAAAAAATGCAAAACGCGACTTAATAGACGGATATCGATAACACCATAATTTAGCTTATATGTGGATATTGATTCAGTTTATACTGTTATCATAAATATTCCATGGTGATATTTCTGCTGATATTTCAATATATTCCGCTTTAATTTTAAATTTATTAAATTAGATTACTTACATTTTCTGTCTTGCAAAATCTTGATATTCTCTTGACTTTCTCATTGATTTGACGACATTTGCTTCTGATTTTCAATGTATTGCCAACGAACCATAAATACGCATGCACTCGTTTTCATATAGCAGCGTATTATGTTTCTATAATCACTGAGAAAAAAATGCAAATATTAGTAATATGTGCTAGATAAGGGATCTTCCATTTTATGTGCATCGTATGGATGGAAACACATTTCACAATTTACTCTGAGATACATTTGACTCGCGCGAATGCTGCAGAGATTTTCTAACTTAGAAGATATATATATTTCATGCAATATTGGCAGACATAATTATCAAATGCACACACACACTAACACATCCCCACATACACTCACACACTAACACAGACATACTTATATACACTCACATATATAAACACACACATACCCCCCCCCCCCCAACATGCAAGTATTTGTATAACCAAGCCGATTGTAAGCTTATTGAATGTCATACATGATAAATTCTGAGCGCATCTAAGTCTTTGCTTGCAGAGAGAAAAGAAAGTAAATAAGTAGCATAAGTTTTTAACAGCTGAGAAAGAGCAAGTTATGTCATATGAAGAAATATAACATTAATTCGCGCTAAAATGACCATACATAAACAATGAACCAAAACAATATGATCTTTCCTGCAACAGCGAAGAACAATGTGGAAACGTTGTTTTGGTCTCGATTTCACTTTATTTTCATGCTAATGTCCTATATACGAATTAGATAATGGCAATTTAGTGTTACTCAGGTCTCACTATAAAATGTATGAAATAGCCATAATCAAAATTCTATAGATTTAAAAGATGTATGAAATTATATATTGTGTTCACAGGTCTGTACTTTCATCCTATCTTATTCCCCATGTCTTCCTGCACAGACTAGAAAGCTAGCATTTGGCCCTGTAGCAACTTGAGTGTTCCATATAGAGCCATGGATCCATATGTGTATCGCATGTGGTTCTCTGCAGAGAATATTGTACAAAAAGGAAATATCTGTTTTCTATCTGTATATTTCGTAGTTATTATTAACTACCTGTCAAGGGCGGTGGATTGGCAGTATCGGTAGAGGGTTGGACGCCATGCTTTCCAACATAGTTACGTCCCTTTACGATCTGAGTTCAAATCCCGCCGAGGTTGACTTTGCCTTTCATCCTTACGGGGTCGATGAAATAAAGTACCGGTAACGCACTGGGTAATTGCTGGCCTTGTGCCTGAAGGAGAAACAATTATTAACTACCTGTCAATTAAGTATCTTTTACGACAGCATTTGCTTTCTGATCATCTCATCAGCATACACCAAATTGTTTTACTACACAGCACTAGTGCCACGACGAGAAAACCCAACATTGTTGCAATTAGTATCATGTTCCATGTTGTGACATTCCATGTATTTAAATAACATGTTCAGGGCAGATGGTTTTCTTTCCGTCCACACTTTCGACGATATAAATCATAAACTCTGTATTGAGCAGAACTATCGGCCAGTATTATTCCACTGTGTACGTATTTCATCTCAAAGATCTGAGAATCCACCCCTCCTGTTGACGTTTGCAGCAAATATCCGTAAGGACATTGGCAAACATTTGTGGATCATTTAAGTAAATATCGTCGAGCAGACGATCCAAATTCGACAACATACATTTCGTACAACATTGTAGCACCATCTTTATTTCAATTGCTGTTATTGCATTTTCAAAGCACTTTTCTTTGTGACATCGCAGGTGGGCTCGCTAGGAAGTGCAATCCATTAGAGTCCCTGTGTCTCGTTCGCATTGAATGGTAGTACAACATGATGTTGCAAAGTTTGAAGTCGAGCTACATGTACACGTACTGGGCAGACATAATAATAATGGACTTCTGATTTAAGCACAATGCCAACCATTTGGTGGGAGGGTAAAGTCGATTAAATCGACCCTAGTTCATTACTAATGCTTTATTTTACGACCCCGTGAGGATGAAATGTAAAGCTAATCTCGGTGGGATTTGAGCTGGGACCGTAAAGGTCGTAACTCTATGCAACACATATGTTGTCCGACACCTAACCCATACTACTAATCTACATCCCTTATAATAATAATAATAATAATAATAATAATAATAATAATAATAATGATTTCTTTATTAACCACAAGGGTTTACATAAAGAAGACATTAAGGACAGTGCAGGACATTACAGGACGGTACAAATGAGCATTTCTGCGTGTAAAAAACAAAAAACAGAGGATGTAACAAAAAATAACAATGAAAAATTCCCCAATAGGGGGAGACTTCGGAGAGACATTTGTGGAGAAAGCCCAGTAAAAGGCCACAGTGACCCTGACCACCAAGGCAAGTGCCCTCTCCCAGTTTTCCACCTTTAATTTACAGATATATACTCAGAGTAGGCCCATTCACTCGGGCCATTCTTGCTTCTCTCACCCATCTTTCAACAAAATACTGGGAAGAGAGCACTTCCCTCTCTACTCTGATTTTCCTTTTCAAATGAAATTTGAAAAAGTCAATCAGAGCATCACCGAAGAGGTAAGTGCTCGTCTTCAGCCCTTTCAGACGTGTCCACCATACTCTCTCTTTCGCCATGGCCACCAGACAGATAAACACTGCCTGCCCTTCCCGGCTAAAGGAGGAGGGCGGGGCAATCCTCACGATGGACTCAGATGGTAGCCGTATCCGTCCTCCACGCGACAGCAGGTGTTCGACATAAACCCACAAGTCAGCAATTTTCGGACACTGGACGAGTGCGTGCAGGACGGTTTCGTCGCCCTGTGCGCATCTCGGACATTCCCGGCTGACGGCACATCCATGCCTGTAGAGTTTATCCCGAACTGGAAAGGCTCCTCGGTAGCACTGCCAGGCCAGAGATTTCTGGAAGTTGTCCATAGGCCCTGGCTCGAAAGTTCTTCCGAAGAGATTGGCTAGTTGATTTTCGTCGACGCCTAGAGTTTCCCCAAGTACATCGTCGCTCTTCCCCTCCAGTAATACTCTATAGAACGCCGAGGTGGAATTTACACCGATCACATTGCCCGACTGGTCGCGGGCTGTGAGCGCCTGAAGACATTCCAGTCTCCAGGCGCCCCCTCTCGGTCTTCGCTTGACCCAGGACTGCAGCTCCGTCAAGGAAACGAGCTGGGGAAATACGTGTCTAGCAAACGGCGACCACACATGATCACCGTCGAGGAAGAGGTGGAGATGTCGTAGACTGAGCACGTGCCTGCGCATCATCAACCACGGCATGCCCAGCCATCCACGTAGCGGGTGTTGACAACAGATGGACCGCCTGACCATCGGAGCGCGTCTCTTCCACAAAAAGCGAAAGAGCAAACGATCCAGCGCAGTCAGGCGAGGCTTAGGACAAGGTACGACGGTCAGGCGGTAGCAGATGACAGACGCGATGTACGCGTTAGCCACCTCCGCTCGACCTTTCAGGGATAGCTTCCTCTCCGCCCATTTCTGGGTGAGAGAAGCCACCCTGCTCGTCACCTCGTCCCAGTTTTTGTCCGTCTGGAGGTCCGGACCGAACAGACACCTAGCAAATTAAACGGTCCGTCCGTCCAGCGTCCGACGACGCAGTTGTATGGCATGGACCTGTCTCTCCAGGTTCTGAGCCTCAGGCCCAATGACTTTTCCTGGTTGATCATTGCTCCTGCAACCGCTTCGTATTCTCTTAGTGTAGTGCCGATCGCCTCGATGTGTTTGGCGTTCGACACCACTACGGTGACATCGTCCGCATATGCTGACACGGATCTTCCGCATCCGAGTTCGTGCGGGACCCCTTCAACGCCTTCAGTTTGTCCAGTAATGGCTCGAGAGTCAATACGTACAAGAGGGACGAGAGGTGACATCCTTGGCGGACAGAGCGCATAAAAATTGAATGCCTCCAAACAGTGACCTGTCACTCTCACCACAGAGCAGATGTCGTTGTGCATGGCAGCGTCCAGCCTCGGAAGCCTGGCCTATAGCCAACCACCTTCAGAACTGTTGCCAAGTAACTATGGTCGACCCGATCGAAAGCTTTCGATTGATCTAAATTCACCAAGGACCCACCCGTGCCAGGTTCCCTAGCTACACTCTCTACGATGTATCGCATGAGGTAAAGGTTGTCTTGGATGGATCTGTCGGGAATGGCGCATGTCTGCGACTCTTTCACTAGACCACCAACGACCAGGGCCAACCTCTTTACTAACACCTTGGCCAAAGTCATGAACTCTGTGTATAGCAGAATTATGGGCCTAAAATTATCTATGTTATCCCCCTTGTTCGGATCCTTTTTCAGCAGCGGTACAACTCCTCGGCTCACAGAGCTGTGCATTCTCCCGTTCTGTTGTCATTTGCAGTAGACGTCCGCCAAGAGACTTCCGACCAAGTCTGGCATCTGTACGTAACGTTCATAGGACAGACCATCCAACCCAGGCGATTTACCCCTTGTGCAGCCAGTCATTTCCTCACAAACTAACACCTCACACCGACACCACCATTGTAAATATTACTTCGTTTGCCAACATTAAATATATAAGCAGTAGCAATATTTTAAATTTGTTTCAGGCAGACATTCATTTCCCCCCATTACCAACGACTGCAGGTGTTAAAGCCGCCACCCCCACCACCACCACATCGACAAGAGAAACAAAAGAAAAAAATAAATTAACTCGTGATATCGAAATGAATTCAACCAAAATGAACTCTTCCACACCGAACACCACTGACGCTACCACCACAACTGAAACTAAAATTAACAATAACAAAAATAACGATAACAACAACAGCCGGGCATGTCCGAGATGCGCGCAGGGCGACGAAACCGTCCTGCACGCACTCGTCCAGTGTCCGAGCATTACTGACTTGTGGGTTTATGTCGAACACCTGGTGTGGCGTGTAGGACGAATCCGGCTATCAGCTGTGTCCATCGTGAGGATTGCCCCGCCCTGTTCCTTTAGCCGGGAAGGGTAGGCAGTTTTTATCTGTCTGCTGGCCATGGCGAAAGAGATAGTATGGTGGACACGTTTGAAAGGGCTGAAGACGAGCACTTACCTCTTCGGTGATGCCCTGATTAACTTTTTCAAATTTCATTTGAAAAGGAAAATCAGGGTAGAGAGGGAAGTGCTCTCTTCCCATCATTTTGTTGAAAGATGGGTGAGAGAAGCAAGTATGGCCCGAGTGAATGGACCTACTCTGAGTATGTGTCTGTAAATTAAAGGTGGAAAACAGGGAGAGGGCACTTGCCCTGGTGGTCAGGGTCACTGTGGTCTTTTAATGGGCTTTCTCCACAAATTTCCCTCGGAAGTCTCCCCCCTATTGGTGAATTTTTCTTTGTTATTTTATTACATCCTCTGTTTTTTTTACACGCATAAATGCCCATTTGTACCGTCCTGTATTGTCCTGTACTGTGCTTAATGTCTACTTTATTTAAACCCTTGTGGTTAATAAAGTAAACTATATTATTCTTATTCTTATTATTATTTGCCTTTCATCCTTACGGGGTCGATAAAATAAAGTACCAGTAATGCACTCGGTAAATTCTGGCCTTGTGCCTAAAGTAGAAACAATAATAATAATAATAATTATTATTATTATTCTTTGTGTCTCAGTCATTGATATTATTTCACTGTAAAGGTTGTTGAAATGAATATCGAGTCGCTACCTGCAGCCTCAAATATTCAGGACGTATCCCAGTAAGCATGCCTTTTGAAGTGTTCCAAAAAGCGGGGCTGGACTAATTTGCTTTAGCTATTCTTGGAAAATCTTTGAGATAGTACCTAGTGCGCCTATGACAATCGGGACGACACTCACTTCATAGCAGTTCCAAATCCTTTTTAGCTCCCACATTAATCCTGGTATCGGTTAATTTTCTCCCTCTCCTTTTCTTGCACTCTCGTGTCAAATGGGCAGGCTATATCTACAATCAGGCATGATCTTTTTTCCTTGTCCAAAACCATCATGTCAGGTCTATTGTGTTCCAGTTTCTTGTCCGTCTGTATCCTAAAATCACATAGCACCTTCACCTGATCGTTTTCTATCAACGACTTTGCCTTATGCTCATACCACTTCTCAGAATGTGGTAAATTGTTTACTTTGCATAGGTGCCAGTGGAGCACCCTGCCCTTCGCATCATGGCTCCAGCCTTTATAGGACACAGATCCAACACAGTGGGCTAACCTCCTCCTTGTAAATATGCTGTTTCACCCACTCTGTTCTGCTAATGGCTGCGTTTGCGCAGCCATTAGCATTCCTTCTGTAGCCTTTTTAAGGTCTTCTCTTTTTAACGAGTTCCACGTCTGTGGATCTCTAAATTCAGTTTTCTCAAAGAAGTTACTATGAAGGGATTGTTCATGAAGGTTGCTCTTCCTCCTTGCTGTTGTTTTCTCCTTGGACAACCTCTGGCATATTGTCCTCTCCTTCAGTACAATTCTGAGAATTGGCTCCCTACTGTCAGTCACGTATTTGTGCAGGTTGTTTTTCTTCATCTGAACACAGTCCTCTATGCTGATAAGACCTCTTCAACCTTCAGATCTCTTTAAGTAGAGTCTATCGACTTGACTCCTCTTGTGGAACATGTCGTAGATAGTCAATAGCTTCCTAGTCTTCCTATCAATTTCTTTTTGTTCAACAACATTCGATTAAGAATTCCCGCACTGTACCTAATGATGGACACAGCTCGGGAATTCACTGCACTTATGACATTCTTACTATTTAGATGTGATTTAATACGCTCCTTACTCTCCTAATGTACTCAGATCTTATCAATCCCTTCATTTTTTTGTTCTTGATGTCGTCTGCCTCCAGAACACCTAAATATTTGTATCCTTCTTCAGTGTCAATTTCCTTTATCATCTGAACTGTTGGTACTTGGGTTCCGTTGCTTCTGCTCAATTTACCCCTCTTCATCACTAGGACTCCACACCTATTAATACCAAATTCCATACATATATCATTGCTGAAAATACGGACAGTGTCAACAAGCACATCCAACTCCTTCTCACACTTCCCAAAGAGTTTAAGATTGTCCATGAAGAGATGATTGATGGTAAGCTCGCCTTTTCCCAACTTGTATCCTGCTCTTACTTTTCGTACTATAATGGTCAGGGGTATCAGAGCAAGGACAAATATCAGAGGGGACAAACTATCTCCCTGGAAGATACCTCTCTTGAGCTTCACGCCTCCCAGGGATTCACCAGCCGACGTTCACTCTGTTTCCCAGGACTTCATACTTTTGCTCAACAAGTCTGATGTTATCTGCCACCTTGAAGATCTCTAGGTTTTGGTTATCCAAGAATGAGGTACCATATCGAATGCCTTTTTGTGATCTATCCATCCCATGGCAAGACCAGTGTGTCTCCTCTTGCAATTCCTCATTACTGGTCTATTGTACCACGTGACTTCTTTCGGCATCCTTTCTGTTCGTCCGGTAACAAGTTGTTTATGTGGAGGTGATGGTAGATTTCCTCAGACACAATGCTTGTTAACAGTTTCCACATTACGGACAGACATGGGATACGTCTATATTTTGTAACATCATTTCCCTTGATTCGGTCTTTCATTACCAGAACTGTGGTACCTTTTGTCAACCACTCTGGTACCTCACACGACATCAAGCAGTCATTGAACATGGTTGTCAGTTTCGGGTGGAGGGATGTTATATTTTTAATCCAATACCCTTGCACACAATCTGGGCCTGGTGATTTACAGTTGGTTAGTTTTTTGGCCTGCCCCCTAAGAGTTCAACTGTGTTACTCAAATCAGTTTGCTGGTGTGCCTGTCCACTAATCTCCTTTTGTACTGTCTCAATCCACACTTCCTGATCATTATGTTTAACATCCTGCTCCCATATTCCTCTCCAGAATGTCTTAGTTTATTCCGCCTCAGGGATCAAGTCGTTGCCTCTTTCTTTCCCTTCAAGCTGTCCAAACAACATCTTCTGGTTGTTGTCAAACATGCGGTTCTGTCTATACTGACTGACTCTGCTCACATATCGCCTAATTTTTTCACTCTTTGCTACAATGCGTTGCTTCATTTCCTCTATGATAATATTTAGCTTTTTCCTCCTAGTTCTGTACTATATTTCCAGTCTATTTTTAGTGTCTATATTTCGTAGTGTCCCATTCAGTAGGGACTGAAAATTTCCAATGTCATTTCTCATTTCCCTGATTTGGTCATTCAGTCGTTTCTTTCAGCAAGGTTCTGATATTTCTTGTTTGTTGTTTTCTCTCGCTTTTATGCCAAGTAATTTCATCGCCGCATTTGCTGTTGCTTTGAGGATATTGTTGCACTGGTGAAGGTTCCCGCCTCAAGGTATGGGATGACTTTGTTTACTTTAGCTGTTGTTTCTTTTAAACTTTTTCCGCTTGTCCGTCCCTCTACCGATACTGCCAATTCACATAATAATAATAATGATGATTTCATTTATTAGCCACAAGGGCCGACATGTAGGGGACAATAAAAAGACAGGGACAGTGGGGGATACAATAAGGTCGAGTACAGTGCACAACGCAAGACTAATTTAACAATGAAAATATAAAAATATGAAATAAAATATGCATAAATATAATAATAATAATAATAATGATTTCATTTATTAGCCACAAGGGCCGACATGTAGGGGACAATACAAAGACAGGGACAGTGGGGGTTTACAATAAGGTCGAGTTAAAGTGCACAATGGCAAGACTAATTTAACAATGAAAATATAAAATATAAAATAAACTATGCAAAATATAACAAAATAAATTCCCCGATAGGGGGTGGACGACCCTGGGTGATTCGGGTATCCCACCAATCCTGAACCACCCTGCGCTTCTAGGGCACCCAGGAGAGCACCCCTCTCCTCAAGTTATCTAGCCTATAGGCGCATGGTCAGAGTAGGCCCATTCACACGAGCCATTCTCGCCATATTCACCCACCTTTTAGCAAATGTACTGGGGGGCAGCACTTCTCTCTCCACCCTCACCCTCCTTTCCAGGTGAAACTTGAAGAAGTTGATGAGGGATTGGCCGAAGAGAAAAATGTCTGTCTTTAGTCCTTTCAACCTGGTCCACCATGTAATCTCTTTTGCAACTGCCACCAGACAGAGGAAAATGTCCTGCTCTGCCTGACCTAAGGAAGGTGGCGGCTCGATCTTCACTATGGACTCGGCCGATAGCCGGATTTGTTCCACATGCGACAGTAGCTGTTTGACATAACTCCACAAGTCAGTAATGCACAGACATTGGACAAGTGCGTGCAGAACGGTTTCGTCGTTCTGTGCGCATCTTGGGCAGGTCCGTCTGACAGCACTTCCGTGCCTGTAGAGTTTATCCCGAACCGGCAGTGCCCCCCGGTAGCACTGCCAAGCGAGGGATTTCTGGAAATTGTCCATCGTCCCCGGCTCAAAAGTCCTCCGGTACAGACTGGTCAGTTCGACTTCGTCGAGGCCCAAAGCTTCTCCGAGTGCGTCATCGCACTTGCCCACCACTAATCCTCTATAGAACTCGAGAGTGGAAGTTCCACTGATCGCATTGCGCGCTTGGTAGAGGGCAGTGAGTGCCTGGCAACATTCCAGGTGCCAGTCACCCAGTCTCGGTCTCTTCTTGACCCAGGACTGCAGCTCAGTCAAAGAAATGAGCTGCGGAAAGGCCCGTCTGATAAACGGCGACCACACCTGTTCACCATTGAGGCAGAATATCTGGAGATGTCGCAGCCTCAACGCACGTCTGCGCATTATTAGCCACGTAAGCCCATCCCTCCGCGTAGAGGGTGCTGGCAGCAGATGGACCGCCTCAGCAACAGAACTTGTCCCCTCCACAAGAATTTGAAGAGGAGCCGTTCCAACTTGACGAGGCGCGGAGGGGGGCAAGGCACGACGGTTAGGCGGTAATAGATGACGGACGCGATGTACGCATTCGCCACCTCCGCGCGACCTTTCAGTGATAGCTTCCTCCCAGCCCATTTTTGGGTGAGACTGGCTACTCTGCTCGTTACCTCGTCCCAATTCTTTTCCACCTGGAGGTATGGTCCGAACCAAACCCCGAGCAACTTTACTGGTCCGTCCGTCCAGCGCCCCACCACGCTGTTGGACGGCATGGGCTTGCCTCTGCAGGTTCCGAGCTGCAAGCCCACCGACTTTTCCGGGTTAAGTTTGGCTCCTGTCAACCTTTCATATTCCTTCAATAAGGTGCCGACCACCTTGATTTCTGAGGTGTTCGACACCATCACGGTGATGTCGTTCGCATAAGCCGACACCGCCTTTCCACGTCCCGGTTCGAGCGGGATGCCCGGCAACAGCTCCAGCTTCCGCAGTAAAGGCTCGAGAGTCAATACGTACAGAAGGGAAGAGAGAAGGCACCCTTGACGGACCGATCGGGAGAGCCGAAATAGTTCCGAGTGGTGGCCATTAACCTTGACCACCGAGCGTGTGCCTCTGTGCATTGCAACGATCCAGCTTCCAAAGCCAACTGCTTTGAGGACAAACTCCAGATACCGATGGTCGACCCTATCGAATGCTTTCGATTGATCTAAATTGATCAGTGCCCCACCGACGCCAGGTTTACACCCTACCCTCTCTATGATATATCGCATGAGGTGGAGATTGTCGTGTATGGACCTGGCTGGGATTGCGCAAGTTTGCGCCTCCCCAACCAAATCCTCGACGATAAGCGCCAATCTTTTTGCTAACACCTTGGCCAAAATCTTAAACTCTGTGTTGAGCAGAGTTATGGGCACGAAGTTGTCTAATGTATCCCTCTTGTTCTCGTCTTTCCTTATCAGCGTCACCACTCCCCTGCTCACAGAACTGGGAATACTCCCATACTGCTGCCAGTTACAGTAGAGTGCTTCGCGGAGTTCGGAGAACAAGTCTGGCATATTTACGTAAAGCTCGTAGGGCAGGCCATCCAAGCCGGGTGACTTGCGCCTCATGCAGACGACAAGGGCGTCCTGAATTTCGGCTGAAGTAATCGGCCTTTCGCAGCGCTCAGCGTCGACCGTCAAGATGCGCGGCAAGCCGTCAAGGTAGGGACTGAAATCCGCTACTCTCTCTGACTCGCCACTCTCCCCGAACCCGAGCAAAGTGCTGGCGAAAGGCCTCACACTCCGCTTGGAATCGCTTATCTCGTGTCCGTCTCGGTCCGCCAAAGACCGAATTGTGGTTTTATTACCACGCTGCGCCTCCGCCACGCGGGGCCATCGAACAGCTTTAGTTCCCTCATTTCTCAGTGCACGCGCCTTAGCTCTGACAATGCAACCTTCGTGTTTGGCATTGAAGAAATGGTCTAATGCCATTCTCGCCGCTAGCACGTCAGTTGCGATGCCACTACAAATAGCCTCGTCTAACTTATCTACCAGCTCCCCCTCCTTTCTATTTTCCTCTAACGCTACTTCTTTGCTGAACTCTATCGAAGTTACTCTAATCTCTCTTTTGAGAGCCCCCCACCATCTGTTGTTGATGATCCCCCCTGTCAACTTTTGCTTAACTAACTTATTGACATTGGTCCCTGTAAGCCTTACGTGCCGGAAATGACATGTTCAGCTTCCAGTAACCCTGTCCTAACCTACGCGTTTTATTTAGGTCGACCGTACAGATCACAAATTTGTGATCTGAATAGGCGACCGTTTTAAAAAGTGGACAGCCCACACTATTTCTATCTATTTTCCTAATGAAGATTCTGTCTATATACGATCTAGATGACCCCATTCGGTTGGTCCATGTCCATACTGGCACATTGGGGAAAACTAGTCGATACCTGTCAGACAGTTGGAACTGGCTGAGTAGGTGCTTGAGGCTTTTGCACCCCCCGCTCCTATCGGCTACTCCCACGCAATCCCAGCGTGCGTCTAATATGCCATTCCAGTCCCCCGCTAATAGTAAAGGGCGAGACGTACCCAGAAGGTCTCCAGGCGCCTAAAGAAGTCAGGTCATCCGGCCCCTGTAGGGGCGTAGGCGGCCAGCAGTCTAAAGGCACCACCTTCGCTACTGCTCACATCCAAGACCACCAACTTACCGTCAGGGTCCCGGAAGATCGACCTTACCTCGAGATCCAGTCCTTTCCTAAACAGCACTTCCACCCCACCCCCAATTCCCGGCCTGCTAACAGATGCGAAGATCTGATAGTCGTCGAAAATGGGGGCTAGTGCACCCTTGTCGGAAATTCTGGTCTCGCTTACGGCAATCACATCCATTTCCAGCGACCGGAGGTCGTTGAGCAGGCGACCCTGCTTCCAGGGTGACACTATGCCGCGATCATTTAAACTTCCTACTCTTAATATGGCCATATTGGTAAGCTAAGAGAGAGAGAGGGAAGGTTTACTTACCTCCCGGGTCTTGTGAAGGTCGGGTGGTTCGACCTCCATGGTTGGTGGGGTTTCTTTTGGGAACCCCTTTAAAAATCTTGATGTGGGTTTCACATTCGGGTTTCCCACGTCTTGAGGAAAGCTCTCTCGAATTTCTTTGAAGGAATTGAGTGACATTCGGATCAGAAGCAAATCTTCTGGCACGCAAAATGTGCTCATTTCAAAAATCTCCCCCTCTGTTTGAATGTCCTCGCTTCGCGCTAAGAGGGCCATCAGTTTATCGTTGGCCCTTCTGACAAGCACGAAGTTTTTATAATAATAATAATTGAAGATGTGAAAGGTGCATATTTATTTTTTAAATATTTCCCCAATACAATTTTCCCTTTTTACATTTTGGTCGATCGTGGCTAAATTTTAGATTTTGAAAGGAAAATTGACAGTTGAAAGATCACTTCTCTCTCCCACCACCACATTCACAGCCACTACCTCACGCATTCACGCCAGAAATCGCTAATCTATTTTCAGACTACTGTCATTGACAGCTACCTACCTCTCTTCTCAGTGTCTAATGCGTGGTTATACATATATATATATGTGTGTATATACATATATGTGTATAAATATTCACGTGTGAATGTATATTTATGTATGTGTATGCAGCCTACATAAAGGAGAAAACAAAGGGGGAGAATAAAAGAATACTAGCAAACCATTTACACCTCAAACTCAAAATAGACAGAAAATAACATCGGAGAAGCAACTCCTATCAGCTACAATGTCACCCTACCCACTACCACTCACCGCACCCCCAACCCCAGCATTAATCTCTCTGCCACCACCACCAACACCACTCACACCACAAGAACAGTTGAGAAAATTCTCGTACACCTCTTACAGCTGCAGCCATAACAATATCACCTCAATCAACACCAACAATGACCATAATTATACTGTTTTAATAATAATAATTGTTTCTACTTTTGGCAAAAGGCCAGCAATTAATCATTGTATTACTGGTACTTTATTTTATCGACCCCCGTAAGGATGAAAGGCAAAGTTAACCTCGGCGGGATTTGAACTCAGACCCTAAAATAGTAATAATGATCTGAGTGCCAGCCAGCAACTGCACTAGCCAAAGAGCCGGGCAACGTTCAATGTACGTCCAATACCATGCGTAACGCAAGCATGTACTGCGAGATGAACAAATAAAAATTAATACACAATACCAAATCGCTTTTCCTATGGTTAATCAAGAAGCGCATCTCCCAGGAAGGTGCCAACCTGAGATCGAAAAGTCCTCCTCTGGCACAAACTCTTCTCCAATTATGGACCTGGATGGTCACTTGATGGGGGATTGCCTCAACTCGAGCCATCCAGATCCACCACTCAAACCACCTCACAAAGAAAAACCTAAAAGGATTAAATGGACCCGAGAAGAGTATAAAGAAGTAATATATGCATATTACTATGCATTAGGTTAGCCATCACAAGACAGACACACTTTAAACTCCTACAAAATCTGGAAAACTCGGAATCAAGCTAGCAGGCGTGATATGGATGGAAATAAGTTGGCAAATGTAAGGAGGTATATCTTCAGAA
This sequence comes from Eledone cirrhosa, assembly GCA_964016885.1. Classification (NCBI taxonomy): domain Eukaryota; kingdom Metazoa; phylum Mollusca; class Cephalopoda; order Octopoda; family Eledonidae; genus Eledone; species Eledone cirrhosa. Next base: position 215,147,833 of record OZ024743.1, read on the forward strand.
ATAATAGACTCACAGGCACTAAACTTAATGCGATCAAACAGGCTGTGGAAAATGACATAAATATAAATGATGAAATAACTGAAGAATCTCCTGGAGATAGTAACCATTCACAAGTATTTACTGAAAGACCTCCATCTGACCAAATCACAAATAGGTTTGTAGAAATGAGAAGCCCTATTGAACCCGCAGAAAATAGCCAGGAGAGGGACTTAGAAACAGTAATTGAAAACCAAACATCTGCTGAAGAACAGAGGGAGACTATGAAAGAATTAAAGCAAAACATACTGAATGAGCTTGCAGTAGTAAGACATTCTAGTATACCACTTCAAACTCCCAAATACAATCCAAAATAGAATACAAATAATGATTGGTAATTCTGTGACAAAGGAAATCATAGAAGAGCTAGAACGTGATCTTACTGAGTTAAATAAAATCATGTATGCATCTGCTAGAGTAATTGAAACAAGTTGTTTACCACCAAAAGAAAATAAAAAGTCGAACATTCGAGGTAAACCAATTTGGAGGAGTAGAATCGAAAAGGAGATTGACGTAATGCGAGGAGAAATATCTTTATTGAGTGAGTTAACCGCAGGAAATGATATAAGATCGAAGAAGGTAAGAAAGCTAAATAGAAAATATGGACAGTCTTCTAGAGAAGCACTTGTTTCAACAAAAGAATCTCTGAAACAAAAAGTCCAAGTAAAAGCCCAACGAATTCGTAGATTCGAGAAGCGAAACAACTTCTACAGGAAAATAAGTTGTTCTCATCCAATGCCAAGTCCTTTTATATATGAAGTTGAAAACTTCTGGAGTAAGATTTGGAGTGTTGAGAAGACATATGATGCTAATGTAAATTGGATTAGTCGCCTGGAAAAATCCTACAAAAATTTAGAAGAACAGTCGTGGGAAGACATTTCTATAGCGGACTTAAGGACAGCACTCAATAAATCTCATAAATGGAAATCTCCAGGTAGAGACAGGTGCCACATTTCTCGCTTTCCTCACTGCCGTGCATTCACAATATATTGGTCAAGCTGTTTAATGGAATTATAAACGATCCAAAAAATACACCTGATTGGATAGCAAGTGGCATTACCTACCTACTACCAAAGAATAACGAAACCAAAGATAAAAAAAACTATCGGCCCATAACCTGCTTGTGCACCATTTATAAACTATTACCCTCTATTCTCATGGAAAAGACATACGTGTTTTTGGAGGAGAACAATATTTTCCCCTTTGAACAAAAAGTGTGCTGACGAGGTTCATATGGTTGCAAAGATCAACCTTTGATTAATCGTATGATCCTTGAGAACTGTCATAATAAACATAGAAATATCAGTTCTGCATGGATCGATTACAAAATAGCCTCGGACAGCATACCACACTCATGGATTCTGAAATCACTGGCCTTCTTCAAAATCTCACCTGTGATCTTAAACTTTCTGAAACACAATATGTCATTATGGAACACACATCTCCAATTGTCTCATTCAACTGGGGTACAGTGCTCTAGGAATATAAACATCAACTGTGGTATATTCCAGGGTGACTCACTTTAACCCTTGCTTTTCTGCATAGCTTTAATACCCCTTACATCCGAACTTAATAGAACAGGGTACGGTTATAGAATTGACAACAAAAAAATAAGCCACCTATTTTATATGGATGATTTGAAGCTATATTGCAAAGATAATGACGAACTGGAAGGCCTTTTGCGGAGAGTAAAAACGTTTAGCGATAACATCAGGATGGAGTTTGGACTTGACAAGTGTGCAAAAGCCACTTTCAAGAAGGGGAAGCTTGTCAACTCAGACTCAGTTGAATTGGATGCTGAAACAATCATAAATGAACTTGAGAAGGAACAAACCTATAAATACTTAGATATTAATGAGGGCTCTGGCATACAGCATGCAAGTATGGAAGAGAGGACAAGGAATACATGTTACAGGAGAGTACGTGCAGTTCCGAGATCAGAACTAAACGCTCGTAATAAGGTGCTAGCCATAAATTCCTTGGCAGTACCAGTTGTCACTTGTAGCTTTGGTGTAAGGAACTGGAATATGAGTGAAATAAAAAGATTCGACACCAAAGTCTGTACGCTACTGACCTGTAAAAGGATGCACCACCCAAAAGCAGATGTGGATCGTCTTTACCTTACTAGAACTCAAGGAGGTCATCGCCTGATCCAATTTGAACTTGCTTACAAGACCACCATCATTGGACTGGCCAAATACCTTGAAACAACGAACGAATGTATGCTGAAACTTGTTGAAAAGCATGAGAGAAATAAGAAGGTTAATTCTATCTTGAAGGAGAGCAACACATATGCTACTGCTCTCATGCTTTATACCCAGGCTGGACAGACTAAAGAAACTCTTGCAACTGATGCTTCTAGGCACATACAATCACTGGCAAAACAAAAGGGTAAGGACAATTAGCACCAAATTGGGAGCAGAAATCTCTGCATGGCAAATATGTTGCCCGTAGCAAACAAGCTGATGTTGACTAAAAGCACACCCATGAGTGGCTACGTAGTTCAGGGCTAAAGGCCTCATCTTATCTGCCCAATATCAAAGCTCATTGACTTGTAATTCCCAGGGCAATGTGATGATAAACGGAATAAACCCAAAGTGCCGATTCTGCAATGCTGAATCACTTAGTCGCTGGATGTAAAGCTTTAGCACCAGAAGAATACAAATATAGACATGTCAGAGTTGGCCAATTTCTACACTGCGTAATATGTCGGTATTACAAAATCAATGCTGAAGACAAGTGGTACAATCATCACCCTGAGGCTGTAACTGAAGGAGAAAAAGTAACAATTCTCTGGGACTTTCCTGTACATACTCACAGGACCATAAAAGCAAATAGACCTGACATCATTGTAAACGATCAACATAACACGGTCTGTTTATTGATAGGTATGAGCATTCCATGTGATCACAATATCGCGCAATAGAAGTTGACAAGCTACGAAAATATAAAGATTTGCTTATTGAAATTGAGAAAATGTGGCACCTCAAGGCCGTTACAATACCAGTGATTGTGGGAGATCTGGGAATAATCAAGAAAGGAACATAACAATATTTGCGAATGATTCCTGGTTTACCCTCTCTTTCTTACCACACCTTACTTTCAGATGAAAGTAAGGTGTGGTAAGAAAGAATAACTAAAGTCAATAGAATAGTAAATAGTTTGAAAGATATTTCTCTATATTTAAATCTGAACAATGTTCAAACCAACACAACTCTCATGTCTATTCCATTATCCTGTGGTTATTTATATAGATTATATATGCAACAATTATTTCAAGGTAAACTTCTGGCTGGTGTCCCCTCTTAAATACAGCAATCTGTGTGTGTAGCTCCTTCCCTACAAGATAAATAAGTGTATATGTTAACGTGAACGGAATAAGTTATACTAGCAGCTCCTATGTGAGTTCTACACATATAATATATTGCCTTTTATGAACAATGGCATTGTTGGTTGCTAGGAAGGGCATCTAGTTGTAGAAACCTAGCCAGAAACAGTTATATATGAGTAAGGTGACATGGTCACTAGACCCAACTTGCCTCAAATGAGACAACCTGTCTAACCCATGCTAGCATGGAAATGGACGGTAAACGATGATGATGATAATGTTTCCAAAGGCCAATAACTAGTTCACTGCATTTACAATGTGAAGAGTAAATTGTTTTGACTGGTACTGACACATATTGAGAATAGCACTATCTCTGTAAGATTGATATCCCACCTTGTATTTACATATGCATATGTGTATATATGTATACTGTTTTTTTTTATTATAATCAATGTGCTGTATTAACTGGTTCACCCATGCACACTGTGAATTTATTTTCCCTATGTGTCAGGAAGACACTCGGCATATATCTCAGAAACAATAATTAAAGAAAATAAAAATGACAATAATAATAATATCTTTATTTTTTTTTATAACACCAACAATACCAATAATGACATTGAAATTAATGATAATTATTTTTACTTTAGGCACAAAGCTAGTAAATGTTTACTTCTCATATATATATATATATAAATATATTCTAAATATATCCCGTCTTTATCATGGAACACAATCAACACTGAATAAAAAAGAACATCACCTACATAAACTTATGTTCAAACAAAGCACATTGACGCAATGTAGAAAATAATCACAGTGCAATACACAATTAAAAACAATAAAAATTATAAAACTAATAAAAACACATTCAATAAAAACTAAAATGCAATCGAAATGCTGTTGTATAAACATCCAAAACAGCATAATAATTTTTACGAGCACAAGAATGCTAACATCAGGAACATGGTGGTATATGATATGGTAGAATGACTTCATATGAATCTCTTTGAAATATTATACTAATAGGAATAGTAATATTGCTAAGAAGCTGAAAATGGTCACTTTTGTAGCGAAAAGAACAAAAGAAAAATGTATTGAAATTGAAGCCGAATTCGAAGATGAAAAAAAAAAAAAAATAATAATTATCCCGATTATGATGGTGATGTTGACGGTGGTTTTGGTAGTGGTGCTACTATTGATAATAATAAGGATAAAAATATACTCGGGGAAACGCCTTCTCCATTCGGTCCGCCGGGGCTGTGGGGCGTCAACCATGTGGAACCCCATTTGCTTACCATACAGAGAGATATGGAATGCGAGAGAGATGGGGGCGTTGACGGTGGGATTTCGGCTCTTCCGTATTCGGAAACATTGCACCTGTCAAGAGTGTATTTTCATATTTACACATCTTCCCATTGACTCTTAGCTTTCACACCAGTATACACTCAACTGTCTATCATATATCTAATTAATCCACTTCATAGAAACAATACGTATTATCATGCTGTTGTTGTTCCTCATGGCTATTGCAATATGCTCATGACATTGTTGTTCATCATTGCTATCACAATGTTATTACGATTATAGAGACTGTGATGAGCATATTGCGTATGATGATGATGAAGATGATATTGGTGCTAATGATGATGATGTTAATTAATATGGTGATACTGATGATGATGATGATGATGATGATGATACTGATGATGATGGTGATCATGTTGGTGATGATGATGATGATGATGATGATGATGATGGCGATGGTGATTTTGATGATAATGCTTTCTTTATTAACCACAAGGGTTTACACAAAGTAGACATAATGATAATGAGATGATGATGATAACGATGATGGTGAGGATGATGATGATGATAAGGATGATGATGAGTTGGAGTAAGATATCGGCGTTAGACATGTTAATGTTGCATTTTGCAATTACCTAATTATCAGATACTGTGAAGAAATAAATATTAAAGAAGCAGTATATACATTTCAATATAATGTTGCATATGTTTAAATAGTGAGACTTATACTGATATCAGGTATTACTTTCTTTACGCTGAAATGTGCTGGTGAAAGAGGTGATCTTTGTTATGAGAACCATTTGTCATATTGATATTAAACGTTTTCAATTCACCCCAAGCACTAAATCTATTTCGCACACTCTTCACAATTTATTAAATCAAACCGTTGTTTGCCAAAGTAAATTTACAATTAAATTTTCAGACATGAAAACAATAAATGGGAGTAGAAAAGAGAAAATGAAAAATAGATTTAGGTGAAAACAATAGACGTAACTGAGAAGGGTGAATGAGTGAGATTGGGTACGAGTTCAGGGGTTAACGTTATTTAGATAAGTTTGAAGTATGTTATAACGTGTATCGGTCAAAGCACTAATCGTTGTATTTTCTTGCCGTACGAATGGAATATACTACGAGGATTTCAACTACGATGAATGAAGATGAATTAAGAATCTGCATTGAAGCAAATAGTATAAAAAGATAAATTGTTACATTGTGGAAAAGCAATTTAGACATGATCGATATTTATTTTCACTGCTTCACTGCAATGCCAGCTACACACACTGGAACTGAGCCCATACAGGTTTGGAGTGTTTACCTTACCGCTTAAAAGGTTAAAAAGTCACATTTTATACATTAATATGAAAAACGAACGATTTCACTCATGTTGCAAAAGTGATACAGCAAGAGATAGGAAAGCCTGAATCCCTATTAATCATAAACATATACTGACTTCAAACAGGCAATATGTGCAAGTTTTTTACTCGGAAATCATTGTATATATATATCCAGTGATTACAAACACACACACACACACACATACACACACACACACACACACACACAGAGACATATGTATATATATATATATATATATATATATTTATTTATTTGTATATATTAAAAAGTGCGATAGCTGCCAATGAGTGTGATCAAAGTTATATCGGTATAAATACATCGATTGTAACTGAAAGTGAACCAACGTGTATAAGTATATCTGAGAGTGAAACAACGTGTATAAATATAACTGAGAGTGAACCAACGTATATATATATATCTAATATGTGTGTGAAACCACACTTTCAACCGATTCCTGTTAGAGGGGAGTGTCTCCAAATGATTGGGCTGTGTTGTGGCTGTTTGTATTAAAATTGAAACGAAACCAAATAAACTAGGAATTTAATAATAGTTTTTCCTAAATAGTGTTCAGTATAATGTATTTGTTTTGAAGTTTACGTATACAAAGCATTAACAATTGAAACATTATCGAGGAATTCGCAATTGTTTTGAATGATATTAATAAAAATATAATTTTTTAGTAAATAAATTTCCGTTTGGTGCTTCGACATTTAAATATTACTTCTTAACATATTTTAGTATTATATAATTCTAAATCTAATATCTTGCAAAGTCTCTAATTTGATGTCAATTTTATAACGTAGAATGTAGGTGCGGGAAGGGTGGGTGTTTTAGTGTGTATTTACAGACACTAAGTCTATACAACAGAAATTGATATTGTAGAAGCAAATCTAAACTTTAAAATTAATAATTTGGAAGAATTTATTTAAGTATATGATGGGATATATTGCCAATATTTACACTTTTTCCTCGTTAGGATAATACTATATAAATCTCAAATTATCCTGAGGACTTATGCATTAAACATTAAATGTACTTCGAGAAAAGAAAGATAATTTTCGTAAGCTACAATAATAGGGTAGATGTATTGAATAAATCATGTCTGTTCAAAACTGTCATTTTAAATTACTATCAATTTGGTAGATGTAAATATTTTGCTTGGTAAACGCGCTAATCTTAATATATACATAGAGTATATATGGGTTTTTGAAAATTAAATGAGGACGTAATTATCGTCAATTTAATATTGATTGATGGGTTCAATTTCTGGCTTCATTTTGTAAACATAATTTTAATGAATGCATGCAGGTATGGTCCATAACTCATGAAGGTGTCGTAAAGGGGCCATATTGAAATAGGGTATTTCTTAGGCAGCTGTAATTCCGGAGGTTTCCAAATATGAATGCAGCAGATTTCTTTAAGAGCAGGATAGATAGCACATATGTAGCCAATATGTACGATAAAATAAAGTACCACTGGGAGTCGATTGAATCGACTTTCCCTCACCCCCAATATTGCTGGACTTTTGCCGATATAAGAAACTATTATTAGGGATAATATAGTCCATTTATGATTAGTTTTGCTATTATTCCGTGTAAAAGTGTTAAAGGTGTAGTTAATGCCGATGTCGGCGTCGTTACTGTCATCACAATCACTATTATTAGATTACCTGTAAATCATTATACTACCTCGTTCTTATAGATTTTAACTGTGTAGCAAGCGTTTTTCGTGCATGCGTATTCATCTGGGTATGTATATATATATATATATATATATATATATATATATATATCTAGGGCGGGTAACATTCCCGAGATCCATGGACGAGTTCTCTCCAGCGGTCTCTGTCCCTCATCGCTGCCATGCCCTGCGTCTCCAACAGACCAGTGTCTGTCCTTAGGGCATCAACATATGTTAACTTCAGTCTTCCTCTTCCGGTATGTCCATACTGTAGTAGAGTCTGTGCTGCTATACAGTTCTGAGACTTGTACACTGACCAAAAAACTCACTCAGATGGTGGATGGGTGCTACACGAGAATACTGAGGATGGCTCTGAACATTAATCAGTATACACTGAGGATGAAGAACTCAGAGCTGTACGGGAGCATCCCGAAAGTCAGCTCAAAAGTGACACAGAGGTGACTGAGGTTAGCTGGTGCTCACCTACATCCTGAGGTGACACTGCACTCAGTGCTCCTGTTGGAGCCCCTACATGTATATATATATATATATCAACTAGAAATAGATTGACATATATATATATATATATATATAAAATAAACAATCACAGGGAAAAAATTGTAAATAATGTAAGCACACATAGCTAGGTAGGTACCCAATTAAAGTTTAACTAGAACTTCAAATATAGATACCTTTAAAATGATTAATTTCCTTTGTATATATTTCTTTAAGTAAAAAATATATTTCACCAATTAATCAGTAAATCACATTAGTCAAAGGAGAAGAAATAACTATCTGCGTTTACAAAGCAAATGCAAATCTGTGAATGACTCGTACATCGTGTTGCATTTTTTAAAAATACACACATCGCCCAGCGTCATCCCAGTGGCGTGAATAGGATTATTGACAGCTAGAAATAGCAGCCACGTCCATTCAATTGAGTTAGCTCTACAATTAAGGGGCCGTATATATATCCAAAATTAAATTAAGGGTTGTCTGTCTGAGAGACATGCGCCATATCCACTGTAGAATAAGCTCAAAGATTCCAATGTTCCGAGCATTTCATAGAGCTAACTCAGTTGAATGGACTCGGCTGCTATTTCTAGCTGTCGATAATCCTATTCCCGCCACTGGGGTGACGCTGTGCGATGTGTGTATTTTTTTAAAAATGCAACATGTGGTTCGAGTCCTTCACAGATTTGCATTTGCTTTGTAAACGCAGATAGTTATTTTCTTCTCCTTTGGTTACCATCAAGGATTTGACTACTGTGATTTGCAGATTAATTAGTGAAATATATTTTTTACTTAAAGAAATATATACAAAGGAGATTAATCATTTTAAAAGTATCTATATTTGAAGTTGTAGTTAAACTTTAATTGTTTATCTGCCTAGCTATGTGTGCTTACATTCTTTACAAATTATTCCCTGTGATTGTTCTCTATGTTTATTTTATATATATATATGTCAATTTATTTCTAGTTGATATAAAATGCTCGGATCTATTCATTAGAATCTTTGAGCTTATTCTACTGTGGATATGGTTCATGTCTCTCAGACATGACAACCCTTAATTTAATTTTGTATATATATATATATATATATATATATGTGTGTGTGTGTGTGTGTGTGTGTGTGTGTGTGTGTGTGTGTGTGTGTGTGTGTGTGTGCCTCTGTGTGTGTGTGTGTGTGTGTTTGTATGTTCGTGTGTGTGTACCTGCGTGTGTGCGGGTATCTGTGTGTACATATATGTGTGTGTGTGTGTAATGTTACCCATCTAACACCTGGACGAATAGTATGCCAATATTCGGCCATATTAAAATGTTTGACCTTGATTATTGAAGTAGAATTTCAAGCACTTTACATTCAAACATTGCACATGTTTCTTCCCAAATAACAAAATATGCTACACCGGGCTTCTTTTATACATTAGTCACATTCCATATTTATGCCATATCTTTCTCTCTAAATATATTTTCCATCGTGAATTATATGTTGTGAGTTAAACATTGGGTTCTATATTAATATGTCCGTTCAAATTTGATAATATCACTGATGTTTAATAGGGTGTCATTTAGGCACAAGGCCAACAATTTCGGGAGAAGGGAAAATCGATTAAATCGACCACGGTACGTTACTAGTGCATTTTTATTAACCCCATAAAAACGAAAGGTAAACTAATATTGGCGTAATTTGGCACATATATACATATATACATATATGTATACATACTCGTGCATTAGTGTGTATGTGTATATGTATGTCTGTGTATGTGTATGTATGTGTGTTTATATGCATGTATGTACGCAAGCATGCATATATGAGTTTAACATCTTACATCGAATTATTTCTGCATTGAAAAGTTGTGTATAGGTGAGTAAGAACGAGTGTATATATAGAGTAAACATACGACATCATGAGAAAGAGGAGCGGGGTGGATCAAGGGAAAAATACAGACAGTGAAAGAGAGAAATGGAACTAGAAAGAGGCGTGTACTATTTTACTTTAAAAATTCAACTTTATATTATTTTATATATTATATTTTTCTAATTGTCCATTGATCAAATAACCACAATATATATTTAAACATAATTAATGGAACAGGTTATATGCAATCACAATATCAAAGGTGTTAATCATATGCTATATTTATTCCCCATAGGCAACATATAACCCTGTAATTTGCTATTAAACAGATAATTTAGCTGTAGGTGTGGCAACAGCAAAAATCATGTATATTAATTATAACAATCTTTTCTGTATTGGTCACACAACTCCGCACATACAAGTGAAGTTTTAGAAAACGTGGGGGAATATACGTTAACTGTTCATAGTGTTGTGAAACAACATTTCATAATAAAATATATTAAGAAAAGTTAGTTTTCCACATAACACAAATGAAAATGACTGTTTATATGCCAGTTACCACACATAAACGCGCGAAAAGTCCCTTCATCAAGAATAGCCTGGAATCACACATATCTCACCACCTTTAAAACATACCACTTGAAGAACCTTCGGTTTACAAACTATTTCAAAAAACGCCGTCATGTGTTACGTGTTCATATATACATACTGCATGTACGCATCCCTACATACATACATGCATACATGCATGCATACATACATGCATACATACATCGTACTACCGCCTTTGACGCCTTGCTGGCATCCCTTTCCACTCTAGTCTAGTGTTAAAAACGTCTCTGATTTAGACACAATACTAACATTTATAAGGACGGGGAAAGTCGATTAAATCAACCCTTCTGTGTTAATGGTGCATTTTATCGAACACCGAAGTATGAAAGGTAAGCTAACTTTGGATGGATTTGAACGGAGAACGCAAAGTGACGTAAATCTATTCTACGAAGTATGGTGTCCGGCGCTCTACCGATATTGCCAATCTACCACCCTTCCATAGTTATATAGCAGAATGTCTCCCATTGAAACAAAATCCGACTCGACGAGTTGTTATGTCGATTAGGATCAGGCAATTTCAATATTTTCACCCACCAGTTTGTTCTTCTTTTCTTAAACATAATATATGATTTAACAAAAAATAAAACTAGTCTGCTATACCTCGATGTTGATTAAATATCTGAACAGATAAGTCGACAATTTGCAGTTTACATCGTATAGAATTTGTGTAAAATGGTGCCTTCGTACTTCCTATATTTTCTTTGTATGTCATAATAATTTCTTTCCAGAAACAAACCATGATTTCATCGCTTTATTATAACCAAAGCATGACACCAATCTCGGCAGGGAGAATTTATCTGATAATGTATACTTAATTTGTTTAATGTAGTTAATATATTATAAATCTATTTTACATATTTTTTAAATCATGATATATGATTATAAAAACATTCTCGAGAAATATCTCCTTTTCTCGTTGTCGTCTAACATGCATGGAATGCTATTCGGTTGTGTTCTGTAAATCATTGATTCTAAGTTACCTGTTAAGACTTGTCCGTGTGTCATAGGTTTCCTTCGTGTCACATCAGTTTTCTTTGTTGATTATAATATTACATATCTATTAATTTTAAGGATGTGTCTCTAAATATGTTTACGTATGTGCGGTAGGTGAGTGATTAAATATTTTTAAAAATAATTATTTGGCTGCATAATATGCGAAGTTCATAACACATGGTATTAATTTTCATAACTGATGGTAATGTTCGCATAATTCAAATGACCAGCTTAAATAAAGACATGATATTTGGTTTTGTATTTTGTTTAGCCTTATAGGAATAAGGTACACATCTGATTTATTCATCTACAACTTATTTCCATTTACAATCAAATGTCATTAAGCATAATTAGCCAAATTATTTTTGAATATCAGAGAAACTAAACGTCTTGAATATTATGAAGATATAGTGAATATATATACTTGCCTAAAGCTCGCATATCTATATTAGAAACGATGTTATATTATCTAGCAAGACCTAATCTATAGATTGGATTGCCTCGGAAACCTATCCTTATTGCATAAGATATTGTCAGATGATATAGTGTGACTAGTTGCGTGATTGTACCATCATGTATAAACGATGGCCTTTAAAATATTTATCACAGCGTTGTTAATATAAGATTTATGCACATAAATTCGCATTCTCCATCATTATTCTTTCTCTCGCCCCCTCTCTCTCTCCCTCTCTCTCTCCATTTTTATATATATATATATATATATATATTCAGTAGTTAAGAAAATAAAGACCACAAGCTCATATATATATATATGAACTTGTGGTATATATGTATATAACATATAATGTAAGAAGAAATTATAGACACAAATATATACCTATTATTTCTCAATGTCCCGACTGTACAGTTTCGCAGGTCACTATGCAAAAATCTGATGTCATATAGATGTAATATTGCTGAGAGTTAAGCCAGCTTTTCAAGGGAGCAACTCAGGGAAAGAGCGCTAACTAGACACGTCCGTAGCATGAGAGAAAATCTCAAGAAGGCAGAGGGAGGCCCTATCACGTGATACACCGGTAGAGTAACCACGGAATTATAGAGACTGCTTTCAATCAAACACTATATACACTTTCAGTCAATCTTACCACCCCACTGTAGCCTCTGTATCATATTTAGCCCCCAATCTTGACCGGTATATCACGTGATAGTGTCTCCCTCCGCCTTTTTGAGATTTTCTCGCATGCTACGGACGTGTCTAGTTAGCGCTCTTTCCCTGAGGTGCTCCTTTGAAAAGCTGACTTATCTCACACCAATATTACATCTCTATGATATAAGATTTTTGCATAGTGACCAGCGGAACTGTACAGTCGGGACATTGAGGAAATAATAGGTATATATTTGTGTCTATTATTTCTTCTTACAAAGGGCGTTGGATTGCAGTAGCGGTAGAGAGTCGGACACCATGCTTTGAAGCATAGAGTTACGTCCCTTTATGATCTGAGTTCAAATCCCGCCGCGTTTAATTTTGCCTTTTATCCTTACGGGGTCGATAAAATAAAGTACCAGTAATGTACTGGTCATTGCTGGTCTAGTGCCAAAAGTCGAAACAATTATTTCTTATTACTTTATAATATGTTACACAGCTCTGATATTGAGTCAATTTAATTATTTCGATTATCTTGTCTCTCATAATCATAGAGCAACACAGATTAAGGTCGACAACACATAATCTCACATAGTTGTGAAAAATATGTTTATATATACATGCATATGTATGCACATATATCTGTGTACCTCTCATTATTATATGTATACGGGGTCGATAAAATAAAGTACCAGTAATGCACTGGTTAACTGCTGGCCTTGTGCCTAAAGTCTAAACAATTATTATATATATATATATATATATATGTGTGTGTGGGGGTGGGGGTGCCTGGGTGTGTCTGTGTGAGTGACCGTGTGCATTTGTATGCGTGTGTGAGGGAGTAGCAGTACTTGATACTGCAAGCAAACACATTATAATGAATTCAATAGAGGATGCGGCACTCTATTGTATGTGTATAGACAACCAGCGGCTGTGATTTTGAAGTTTGATGATGGTTGGTGCCAGATGATGTAAGGAATAAAGCTGAATTATAATCCCCTATTTTATATCTGCATTTCTGTAATCTGGATAATCATTTGAACTTTTTGACTCCCTTTCATTGAACCACATATAAATCTAACAATAGTCGGTTACGACGTATAGTGACCCAGGTGATGTGATCAACAGAACAACCTGCTCCTGAAATTATCATGAAACAGCCTAAGCATTCCACACATACCCATAACGTAGTTCTCGGGGAGATTTTGTGTAACAAAGGCTGCGACAAGGCGGGCAATTCTATTTACAGGTACAATTTATTTTTGCCAGCTGCATTGTCTGGCGTTACGTGAAATAAACATGTCGTGCTCAAGGAAGCAACGCGTCGCTGGGAATCGATCTCACGTCTTTATGATCGTAAGCCAAATACACTAACCCCCGAGGTGTAAACTTTCACGTTTAACCACATTAACACACAACATATCGAGCTTTTCTGATCAGTGTTCCCCACTTAGCATATTCCAAATCCATCGTCAACGAAAACACCAACTATTTGATGTTAGCAAATATTCTTGGTTCTGCTCTTTCTTTGTTAGCATTAATTTACTTGTTGATACTATTCTATCTATTTGCCGTATGCGTGCTGAAGTATTCCGTGGTATCTCGTAACAGCTGCCATAATGATTCCAATTTTTGTCATTTATGAAATCTTGATACATGCCAGTAATATCGCAATTGAATATTACTGTAATCTACATAGAGTATGAGAAAGTAAATCATGTTGAATGAGATACCTACTATCTTTGTATTATCTGGAAGCAGCGGTATAATTGCTAAGATAAAGAAAGTGATCTCACATGTAAAACTTAGATTATCGTAAGTACAGGAAGAATGATTTTCTGTCACCTTGCATGGAAATAGTGTGATATAATTTAATACGAAAGCGAAGGGTCGTTTAATATGAACGGAATGAAGAAATTAAATACAGAAAACGGAAAAGAGATATAAACGTACTTTTTAAACTAATATTTTATTAGATATATATATTCGATACATAAAATCAAAACCAGATATATAGGCTACCTAAGAGGGTTTTTCGCGTACCATGTTATACACAACGGTATAGGCACATTGTCTAATCAAACGTATTATTATAGCAAATATTCGGATATTTGAATTGGAAAACAAAAAAAAAAAGAGAAATAGAACAGATACTTAGATGTGTTATCAGCATCAAATGTGCATATCAACAATATTTGACGTCCAATAAAATAGTGCTAACTTCCTATAGATACAATATAGGAAAATAAACAGCACTAGCATCTAGTTCGAATTCGCGCAGGAAGTGCGCCTAATATAATGTTTTAAATTTTGTATAGATTTTATCAATAATGATATAAGCTCGCAGTAGTTATCCAACTATGGATTCTAAACGTTAAATAAAGCATACTTGAGAACACATGTTCCCCACAAAAATGTATGGTTAGAGTGTGAAGGGAAGTATTTTTAAACTGGATGGAATCTGTGCAGAATAGGTCAGATTATAATGCCGTAATGGGGCGGGGTAACTCCTAGTAGACAGTTGTAGGGGAGATAACTTTGACAATCGATCCCTTTATTGCTAATATAAGAAAAAACAATGTCATTTCTTTTTTCTTAGTTAACCAAATTAAACAATTACTAGTGATGCCATGTTAAATTAATTTTTATGTTCTAAGATTGTCAAAATGTTTGCACTATTATTATAGGCAATAACAAATAATTTATTAGAAATTTAAATATCTCACCTAATAACAATTTCAAAATATATCCATTAGAGTTTTTTTTAAGTATCCGGCTTTATATGATATTTTATATAATATTCTATTGCAAAATACATTTTCGAATTTGAATAGATTATTGGTGCCTTATTAAATCACCTGAACATCCATTAAATTATTCTAATTTCATATCATTCGAAAAATGGAAATCGTTTACATGAAATATTACCTTCGGGTTCATTTGCAAACACTATAAAATATTTTATGTAGTAACATCATCACATTTTCACGAATGTTTTCCACATTTATGACTATTTATCTTAACTAGTCAAAAGCAATTTAGTATCCATCTGTCTTCCAGACTCTCCAATCTCGAATATCCGTGACAGTGCACAGCAACGATACAAAATATATAACAGGAGATTTATTGAATGCTATTTTTAATTCCTATTCATTGAATTAGGAAAAGGGAATTTTACTGTTAATGTTAATTTGTGTGACGTCTCACAATTACAGTAGACTATTACATACTACCTTTCCCAATTAATTTTTATCCGCATAACATGTCTTCAGAATTAGCACATTAATTATATGGGCAAACTAGATTATGTTGTAAAACATTAAACTGGTATTTTACTTCACGTACATTTAGATCGAAAATATATTTAAATTAATTCAAATACAGATGAATATCTTATGTGTTGGGGAAATATTCAACATCGATGAGAAATATGAATTCACCAATAACCATCTAGATGGAAGTAATACAATACTGATATAGTTATGATATAAATATTAGTCGTCGAAATGGTTACTATAAAAAATTCAATCTCATCTTCGTATAGTATGATATATTTGCTACCTTTCCCCCAATCAATTATTGATTTAAGTTTTTAATAATCATGTTCCGTGGCTTACAATCACGTTCGTTCTAATATCAAATGTCGTTGTAATACTAAAAGAGAAGGCTCTCTTGTTGCCATATAATTGGATTTCACTTACCTCGAATAAAAAAATTCTGGTACACTATATCCAAATTGAAAATATATGTATTTTGGATAAGAATGCATTATTTTAATGGATTATTTATTAATTCCGTAAAACAGACTAATTTCTCCAGTCTCTAAAGTGTGACAGTACGTTGCAAAATGCAAAAGAATATACAATTTAAGCAAGCAATATTTTCAATAACTCCCCCATTCTGACATTTATATTTTATTCATTGTTGAGCTAATATAGTATCTCACTGGTTTACTGAACTCACTGAATTACAAAAGTGTGTGTTAATTTGATTAGGCTAATGTAAAATCAAAATAAGTCAAATATGTGTTGCCCTCAAATTGTAATTAGTAAAATCCCACATAACACTAGATTTACAGTCGCGTGCGTCCTGGGGAAATTGCTCGCCAGCAGGTGGCTGGATAAGTAAGGGCGCAACTCAGGCTTTATCTTATGCACCTTCTTTCTCGTGTGTATTTTCTGCTGAATTTTTATCGAAAACAGATGTGCAGGTAATATATATACTAGTCAAATTACCCGCACTATGCTGCGCCTCACAGATATTTTTTGTAAGAAAATGATGATTGATTTTAAATCAGTGATATAATTTATGGAGAAAAACTCTGCATTTAAATATTACTCAATGTAAAATGTAATTCATGAACAATTGTAAAACATTATTTTTTGCAATATATCAAATCAAAATTACATTATTAAATCTTATTCTTATTTTATTTCTTGTAAATATATTTTTTTCCAAATATCTATTCAAAACTTTTGTGAATAGGCATCCTATCTTATCACTTACCGTTGGTTTAAATTTCATATACATCGAAAGGAAAAGATTTTCAGCGGGGGTTTTGTGCCCCCGGTGAACCCTTTGATTAAAATGAAATATACTTATCCAAGTACCCTGGGTAATGAACTTTCAGAATATATATGGTTATGGGGGCCTATCCAAAACCATAGGAGTAGTTCGTGAATAAACAAACAAACAAACAAACAAAAAAACAGACAGGAATACAACTCTATATATATTGATTATCTACACGTGAGCTTTTATTCCATTTTGAAAAACAACTCAGAAACAAAAGATATGCGAGTATGATTCATTTTTCGCCTTCCGTATAAATAAATGAGTAATAGACGTGCTTTAAAATTCCTGAGGTGTCTGGTCATTCTTCTAAATTAATAATTTTGCCATGCAGTGATCGCTTGCTGTATGGGCCCGAATCATATAGGAAACATATATAGGAAACATATCTAAATGCTAGATAGTCCCTACAAGAGGGGTCTTATGAATAATACATAGAAAAATAACGTTTGAAATAAACATATATTTCAAGACTATGATGAAAAGATCTTTGGGCCATTCTTGGGGCAGTCTCAATTAGATTGATTTTATCTCAGAAAATGTAAACAAGAATGTTGAAATCGGCTTTCATTTATATATCAATAAATGTGGTCATTCTCCTACTTATTAAGTTTCTAATCAATACAAGAAAAATGAAACTAATAAATGATATAGTTTCATTCATATGCCAAGGAATGACATGTAACAAAATATGCATAACCAATTATAGTGTATAAGAAACCAATTGCAGCGTTAGAAGAATGATACTGATTTAAATAGGGAATATAAAATTAATTAAATTAGTGCCTAACTTATGTTGTTTAACTCTTCAAAACGTTCTACCGAAAATAACCTTACAAATGGGCTGAACTACAAATGTCACCGTCTGCTTGCGCTGTTTCATTTTACCACGAATATACTTTTATTGGCTTTATTTTTTTAAATGTACGTTTGAATAGAGACAACCTAAAATGTATTACCCTGAATATAATGAATGTAATGATGGAGGAGTTTATGGGGATGTGCTGGCAATGGTGCTGGAGCTGGAATTGGCAGCTGTGGTGAGTAAAAAGTGACTGGGAACAAAAGGTGTGTTTACGTTATGCGAAAAAATATATATCAAATTTACCCAATTTTTTTGACACCTTTTCGACAATATTTTGATACTATTTTATAAATGATTTTGTGGAAAATATTTAAAAAATGTTTATAAACATTTTTTCAAATATCCTTTTGTAAATATTTGTGAAAAGTCTTGATTAATTTTTCCGAAGAATTTTGAAAGTATTGAGCATTTTTTTTGAAAAAAATTCTTTAAATTATGTTTAGATTTGAAGAAAATTTTTCGTGAAAGATTTTGATTAGGGATAACTTTCGAGAAATTTTCAATAACATTTTAAAACACAATTTTAAAAAACATTAAAATCAATACTGTTAGAAACATTATGAATTTATTTGATAACAAATGTGAAGCAATTTTTGGCGTGAAACATTTTGAAATAATGGACAATATAATTTCAAGAAAGTTTTGAGAAACGTTTTGGAAAATTAGGGGAAAACTCTTGATGAATTTAAGTTGAAAGAGTTTTGCATATATTTCGATAAAATTTTAAAGAATTTTCTGAAGAAACTGTATGGAAAATTTGTAAGAAAATTTTTGAGAAATGTTAGAACATTTTTTATGGAATAAAGTATTATGGATAGTATTAAGAAAAAATTTAGATTTGATGAAGGTTTTTGTAAAAAATGAGATATATAATTGAGTCAACTTTTTAAATCCAGAAAACAAACTTATAGAAAACATTTCAACATCGTTTGTAAAAAATGTTGGTAAATTATGGGACAAATTTCGAGTGTTCAGGTTACCTGAATGGAAAATTTGTAACGTTTGAAATAACATTCAACGACATTTTCTCAAATATTTTAAGAATTGTCATAAAATTGAATGAGAATAATCTTCTTTTTTTTTAAAACCTCAAGTACTTTTGAAAGTTCTACTCAATAATCGTCTTTCCAACTTTTCCCAAATCATTCTTGAAACATCTTCTTGAAAAATGTCTTAAATATTTAAATGAAAATTAACTAAAAAATCCCCTATAATTTAATGAGCTCACGATATAGATACCGGTCTCCATATAAGACAGTATATAAAGAAAATACACAAAGAGGTATTTGTTCAACTACAGGGTATATAATACCTCCGAAGTGAAAATCACATTATCTACGAACAGAATGTGAGCCTTTATCTTCGTTTTTTAAATTTGATATATTAGCTCCTGATTCATTTCTATATATAAGTAGAGCTTAAACGTAATAGTATGTGCGTCTACATGGAAATACGAACACACACATATAAACGTGTGATCTTGTGCTCAAACATGCGCACACACAGGCACAAAATCACACATGTACTCAAAAATAATGTAAAATCTATATATACACGCATGTATATACCTCTATACACATATACACAGATATATATATATATATATATATATATATATATATATATATATATATATATATATGTATATAGATATATATATATATAGAGAGAGAGATATCCCAGTAGGTACTAGGTATACACGGAAATATATATGGTGTCTATAATAGTGGTTGTTCTATGGTACTAATTTGAGATACCAGAACTGTAAATATGAGCGGAACAAGTAAATATTAAACAATCTTTTAAATAAATTAAAATACGATTTAAATATTTACCTCTTCTAGTGCCATGACCGACGGTTTCGATTATCAAAAGATTGGAAATTCACAGAATTTCCAATGGAAAGATATAGCTCTTCAGATAGCTTTTCCAAATCTACTAGACATAAGTCCGTATACATGTAGATATATCACCCTCTGCCCAGTGAATGAATAAAGCCGTTAAAATGACGCACACACTTATTGGACCGTTAGAAAAAGCGGGTATTATAGACTCACTGATATTACATGCTGAAATAACAGCGAGTCTATAATTCCCGCTTTTTCTAACGGTCCAATAAGAGTGTGGGTCATTTTAACGTCTTGATTCATTCACTGGGCAGAGGGTGATATATCTACATCTGTCTAGTAGATTTAGAAAAGCTATCTGAAGAGCTATATCTTTCCATTGGAAATTCACTGAATTTCCAATCTTTTGATAAGCGAAACCATCGGTCATGGCACTAGAAGAGGTAAATATTTAAATCGTATTTTAATTTATTTAAAATATTGTTTAATGTTTACTTGTTCCGCTCATATATATATATATATATATATATATATATATATATATATATAAATGCACATACATATAATAACATTGAGAAGTATTTCAGGGACAGATATAAATAAATAAGATAAAGGATATTAAAAAAATATGCAAGAAAAAAAAAATAAAATAAAAGATAATTTCATAAAGGGACGTATTGGCAACTACAGTTGGGGGTGGATAATAAAATAATAAAATACACACATACACACGATATATGTATATTTATATATATATATATATAAATAAATGTACATACGCAGAGAGAGTGAGAGAGAGAGACACATATATACACATGAGTAAACACACGTGAAAGTCAAAGGTATATGTATACATACAATATGTACACATATAGAAAGAAAATCCTTATAATTATACACCCCTACACGCATATATACATATATATATACAATCATATATATATACATATATATATATGTATATATACATACACATATATAAATACGTGCACACGGATATCCATACGTGCGCATACATGCGCAAAAATATACACATATACATTAGCATATACATGAGTACACACCTAAAACGATATACACGAACGTATGTACACAGTATAAGGATGAGGACATACAACGCGTAAATAATCACACTCCCGCATACATACATACATACGCACACACATGTATACGCGCCAACATGCACAAAAATATATATAAAAAAAAAAAATACCAAACTACATACATATATATATATATATATATATATATATATATATATATATGTAAATGCGTACACACGTAAACATAAGTACATAACACAATAACATGCGCATTACACACACACAATAATATATCAACACACGCATACATATAAACGTAAAGTATATATTACCCTTAAAGACCATAAATTAGACTTTACTAATCGACACAGCTGTAGACTAATCAACCCTGCTAAATCTGAAATTGGTCTTGTGAGTAAAAAAAATCCTAAGAAATATAATACTTCAAATAAGAACTGTGACTGACTTATCCCAATGTTTAAATACTTCCTCTGTTATTTTTTGGTTTAATAATATACAAGGAAAAAATAAATGTAGATTTACCCAATTTAATAATGTTAATTTTTACCCCTCTATCACAGAATCTTTATTAACTAAAGCCTTATACATTGCTAGACTTTTCATTAATATTTCTAAATTAGAAGATGTTATCTTACATGCTAGGAAAACACTAATTTTTGCTAATGAAGGTACTTGGGTTAAAAGGTTAAGTCCTGAAAACTCTTTTGAAGTCGCAATGGGCTCATATGATAGCGCCGATATGTGCGACTTAGTAGGATTATTCCTCTTCCACGCCCTTAAAGATAAATGTCCTTGACATAATATAGGCTTATACCGAGACGATGGTTTGGCAGTTTCTCAGACCACCAACGGCCATAACCTTGATAAATTCCGTAAAGACGTAATCAATACCTTTGTTCACTTAAGCCTAAACATTACTATAGATACGAATCTTACTAATATCAACTTCCTTGATATCAATATTGACCTACTTACTGCCACGTTTAGACCCTATAATAAACCCAAGGAAAATTTAGGATATATACACATAGAGTCTTGCCACCACCCTATAGTCTTTAAAAGTCTTATTCCTAACATTAATCGTATGATCTCTAGCTTATCTTCGTCTATATATATTCTTAATAAAGATACCCTTTATTATAATAAGGCCCTCAAAAACAGCGGCTTCACCTAACAATTAAATATTTACCTACTCATCTTTCTAACACAATAACAGGAAAAGAAAAATTATTTGGTTTTCACCTCTCTTCACACTAACTGTTAAGACTAACGTAGGAAGAACAGTCCTCGAAATTCCAGACAAACATTTTCCCCAAAATCATAGAAATTTAGTTAAAATCACCTACCCTTGCTGTCCATCAATGAAAACTAAAATTACCAACTCAAATGGTACTAGAGGAAATCCGGGATGCAGCTGCAGGAAACCGGAAGAATGCCCATTACAGGGCAAATGTGATAACCAAGCCTTTGAGTATGAAGTGAGGTTGACACCGATTATTATTAACCAGCTAGCCAGAAGTGAGCGATATATTGGCTTGACTCAGGACAGATTTAACCAGGTATTATGCACACGTTTCTTCTTTCAAACAGCCTGAAAAAAGAACATCACAGCGCTGGCAAATAAGGTGTGGGAGTTGAAAGACAGAAATATTCCATACTCCATTGATTGGGCTATTTTAGACTACACAAGAGAATACCAAATGGGCACAAAGAAATGTTCATTCTGTACTACGGAACATTTTCAGAATTCTCCAAAACCTGAAAACCCCTCCCCTTGCCTCAACTCTAAGACCGAGATCTTTAGATGTTGTCCGCACCTGAAATCGCATCTACATTTTAGCTTGATTAACACACCAACGATTACTCAATCAGCCTGAGATTTATCTTTACATATTACGCCTTCTACTCAATACCAATAGTGTCACCTTATGAACACTACTTCCTACCCAGTTTATCATATAAACACATACTTTCTACCATTGTATATCACTTTTTAACTGTATACCCTATTCCAGATCTCTTCACAAACACTTTCTACCACAATTTATACGCCCCTTTTCTTCCTCACCTGTTGTTCATCTTAATTTATTATATTATTTGATTTCAGTTATACACCCCTACATCCTTACATACCCACTATGTTTTTAAGTTTACTCACATATGGCTGCATGTGGGCACATATGCAGGCAGGCATATGTGTGCATATATGTGTATTTATACATATACACATGCATGTGTGTTTGTGTGTGTGTGTGTATATGTGTGTATATCTTATGTATGTATATATATATATGTATATAGGCGTAAATATATATATATATATATATATATATATATATATATATATATATATATATATATATATATATATATATATGTGTTAGGGTATATATTATGATAATA
This sequence comes from Eledone cirrhosa, assembly GCA_964016885.1. Taxonomy (NCBI): domain Eukaryota; kingdom Metazoa; phylum Mollusca; class Cephalopoda; order Octopoda; family Eledonidae; genus Eledone; species Eledone cirrhosa. The sequence goes on from OZ024743.1 coordinate 215,171,367, forward strand.
TTTGTTTATCTAATAGTATAAGTTTTTGTCGGTTGGATCTGTGAGTATATCTTTTCATTTTCTGGTACGCCCGATTGTATATATATATATATATATATATATATATATATATATATGTTTACCCTTTATATACACCTACCAGCGAGTATGTGTGTATATATAGTTTGTCTGTTTATATGTATATACACACACACACACACATGTATGTATGCATGTGTTTATGTGTGTGTGTATATCTATATATATATGTATATATAAAAGACGTAAAATAAGAAAATGTTTTAAAAAAATTTTAAAGAATTAACTTACTTAAATGTTCACTCCAACTAATTAGTTTCTGCAATGGGATAAAGACAGTTACGTAATGAACTGTTGAGAATTTCATTGCGTCATCAGGGAGTTCTATTCTCAGCCAAGTCTCCAGGCAATGCGCGGACACTGGGGACTCATATAAAAATAATAATAATTCGGTAAATGGAACAGCTATTGAGGACTGGATTCCAGGCACTGAAAATTCTCACTGCCACTGGTAAAATGGCCGATTCTAAAGAATCAATCACGTGACACAGAGGCTAGTCAGTAGGAATGGGATGGTAAGATGACAGACGCCTACTAACACCCCCCAAAACAAATTAGTAGTGGTTTTGGCAGGTTTGCTCGACAAATCAGTGATTTGGAGATAAATATAGATAATTTAATATATCTACTAACATAAGCGCACAGATGTACGCTAATGCCAGCAAATACACAGGTTATGTCATAGTACCTAGGTGGTTCAATGCATGAGGATGCAGAACAATAATATAAAAGACGTAAGAACAAAGCTTTTTTCCAAGAGATGTTATATTTAATAGTTTTGTCTTTCAAGGACCATATAAGTTCTGAGAGAGCCGTGTTGGTTCTTTTAAGTTGGTATTTAAAAGACGAATGATGTTTATAAAGACGAGCTTTAATGGAGGTGGAAGTGGAGCCAAAATAGGTGAAGGAATTGGTGTCAGTTATAACTTTACATTCGTAGATTAAGTTTTTATCAAGACAATGGTTGTTGAGAGGACATTCATTTTTAGCAGGGCAATTGTAATTGCGATTAGAGAGATTATTAACGAGTGACCTAGTGTTATCTATAGAAGGAAATGGATTGGAGAAGTTATTTGCGATAGGAATAATAGTTTCTTGATTTAGAATGGGATTAAGAACATTTAGCGAAGTTGTGTTTGACGTTGTATTTGGGTCTAATTTCTGCAAACCCAAATACAACGTCAAACAGAATCTATTTTAAAATAATATATATATTTATTTGGTTCCTTTACCGGTTTTGCAGTTCTTCTGCTTTTCAATAGTAGAGTTGAGATGGAGGGTCTGTGGGTTTTCTCACATCTGGTTGGTCTCTGAATGTTACTTGTTTTATATGGAAAAAAGTGGCTCGAAAAGCCAGGTTTTTCGAGAAGTAATTTGATTGGTTGGTCAATAATTATAATAAATTTCGCGCCAGGTCGCGTTACAAAGTTCTTCAAACAAGGGAGGGGGGAGGTCACAGGTTGTTTTTTCATATATGAGTGTTTGAATTTCTTTTTACTTAAAAAAAAGGGGGCTCACGAAGGCTTTTTTTTAACAAACGTAATTTGATTGGTTATAAATGAAATTATGACTGTCACATGAACAAGTTTTCATTAAATTTTCGCGACCTTATGTGGAAATCTATTCTGTAGCCTTTTTAGAGAATGTTATGACAAGTAAAAGATAATGGTCAAGAGAAATTGGATGGGAGAATTGTTCTGGTCCAGTGAATATGGTTAGTTCGCTGGGGTGTCAGAATTCAGATTTTCTATTGAATAAAGAATGTAAAGATATGTATGTTTATTCGTGTGCTTGTGTGTGTGTGTGTGTGTGTGTGTGTGTGTGTGTGTGTGTGTGTGTGTGTGTGTGTGTGTGTATGTGTGTGTGTGTGTGTGTATGTGTGTGTGTGTGTGTGTGTGTGTGTGTGTGTGTGTGTGTGTGCGCGCGTGTGCGTGTGTTTGTGTGTGTTGTGTGTATGCGTTTGAATTTCTTTTTACTTAAAAAAAAGGGGCTCACGAAGGCTTTTTTTAAAAATAAACGTAATTTTATTGGTTATAGATGAAATTATGTCTGTCACGTGAACAAGTTTTCATTAAATTTTCGCGCCCTTATTTCGAAATCTATTATGTAGCCTTTTTAGAGAATTTTATGACAAGCAAAAGATAATGGTCAAGGGAAATTGGATGGGAGAATTGTTCTGGTTCAGTGAATATGGTTATTTCGCTGGGGTGTCAGAATGCAGATTTTCTATTGAAGTAAAGAAAGTAAAGATGAGTATGTTTATTTGTGTGTTTGTGTGTGTGGGTGGGTTTGTGTGTGTTGGAAGATGATTCTATTAGTAGAAATGGGGGAGGGAGTTATGTGTGTGTGTATATGGGTGTTATGTGGGTGTGTGTGGGAGTATGTTAAGATGGAGAGAATATATATAGTGTGTGTGTGTGTGTGTATATATGTGTGTGTAGGAAATTGATTCTATTAGTAGAAATGGGGGAAGTTGTGTGTGTCGGGGTGGGGGTTGTTATGTGTGTGTATCGGTGTTATGTGTGTGGGAGTATGGTTAGCAACCTAAGATGAAGAGAATATATATATATATTGTGTGTGTGTGTGTGTGTGTGTGTGTGTGTGTGTGTGTGTAGGAAAATGATTCTTTTAGTAGGAATATTTTTGAATGAACATATTTTCCTTAATTATTCGTATTTGTTCTGTTGTATTGTCAGTGCAAACGTATGTTCAGGTTTATTTAGTTCGGATTTTTATTTTCTAAATTAGAAGGTGTTATGTGTGTGTGTATCTGTCTGTTTGGATGGTTAGCATGTTATGGTGTTGGCATACTGTATATTAAACCATATTTAATGCTGGTCTATATTTTTGAATAAACATATTTTCCTTATTTATTCGTATTTGTTCTGTTGTATTGTTAGCGCAAATGTAAAATGGGAAGACTTGGAATTTGGGTGTCTTATTACTTGCGCATATGTCTAGATGTGCGCTTAGTGGTATCTGTCTCATGGTTGGATCTCGTAATTGTTGGCGATGAACTGTCATTCTGTTTCTGAGTTTGAGTTTAGTTTGTGCTATATAATCTTCATTGCATCCTTTACATTTCATGGCATGAAGTAGTTTTTTTGATGAGCAAGTGAAGTGATGTTTTACAGTAAAATTTTGTCCTGATTTAAATGTATATGTGTTGCCTTCAATGAGTGCAGGTTCCACAATTAGAGTGACCACATTTTTTGACACCTCGTTGTGGGTTTGTGGTAGGTAATTTGGCATTGGTGAGTAATGTTTTCAGTGATTTCGGTTATATATATATATATATATATATATATATATATATATATATATATATATATATATATATATATATATATATATACATATATCCATATATATATATATATATATATATATATATATATATCAGGAAAGAAGGTTTACATGGTTTGCTATACAAAAAAGTTTTTAATCACATAATCACATAGCTTACCTTTGTTTCACTGAACTGGTATGTCTAGAGATCGCTATCCGCTTAATTTTGCGTTACTCGATCGCCAATACAGAATTATAACCAGTCAGATCTCCGGAGCATGCGAGAATGAAGAAAATACACAGGCAAGAAAATAAAATAAAATACGGAGTAGTTATGGCATTCAATTAGAACAATAACAACAATTACAACAATGCTATCAATAAACTATTTAAGGAGACCCTGATATTACTTAGGTGGGGGGTATATAATGTATCTAATGTTACGGCGTGAAAACCAGCTGTCATAAGGCAAAAAGTATCGTAGTGTGTATCAATTTTAAATTATAAAGATAAGCTAGTTTTTACAGTCTTTCTCTTCATCTTCAACAGTATACATGAGTGGGACCACTGTCGAAGCTCAATAGTTGCAGAGTTAATATAGAGGTTAACGAATTAATATACGCATATATCTACATACACACACACACACACACATACATATATATAAATACATATACACATATATATACATGCATGTGTACATAGACACATACATACACATCAATATACACTCGTACAAAAATATACATACATGCAAAGAGAAAAGCGTGCTAATTGTAATTATGGCAAAAAGAAGGTAAAGTAACATTGTAGTAGTGAAATGAGAAAAACTAGGATCTAGGATTTATAGGGACGACACGTTACTTATAACTAGGAACCTAAACAACCAGAGCATGGAAAGACTAAGGAAAAATATTAGAATATTCTTCAAAAAACTAGGCCTAAGTATTACCTACGAACTAAACCATAAGAAGGTAAATTTTCTAGATGTAACTCTAAATCTAAATACTGGATTAATAGAACCTTTCCACAAAAATAATGAAAATCTTGCCTACATTAGTTACAACTCGAATCACCCCAAATCCATAATTAAATTCATAGCACGTAGTATATCCCTCCGAATATCCCGCTTATCCTCAAACCTAGAAATCTTTAACGAGCATGCTGACTATTATAATGCAGCATTAAGTAGGGCCGGTCATAAAGATAAACTACAGTATATAGTGAATAAGGACAACATAAACAATCCTAGTAATTTCTACTCCAACCGCTCACATAATAATAGGAATAGCTTGACTAGACATAGGGTTAGACATGTAACACCTAGAGTAAACGGCCAAAAACACTAATAACGTAAACCCTAGAAACAATAGAAGAAACAGACAAAGAAAATACCTATGGTTCAACCCAATATTCAACTCCTCTATAAAAACTAGACTGCCCTCTACATTATTTAAACTAATAGATAAACACTTCCCTATCTCGCATAGATATCACAAAATACTCAATAGATCTACTATAAAACTCTCTTTCTCAACAGCAGCTAACATAGAATCACACATACGCAAGATCAACCACAGAAATATCTCAAGTAAATCAATTGCACCTATACATAAGCACAAACTCATCACTACATCACAACCACAAGCGCATACAAATGCGCAGCAGCAAAACCCCATTGGGCATATATCACAACCCACTTATAACAGGGTACTAAATAGGAATGGAAAAGCTGCACAAAATAGCGCCTCAAACTGCAACTGTCACCTCCCAGATAGGTGCCCATTGGCGAACAGTTGTCTCGATTCGAGCCTGGTGTACATGTGCACTGTCATCTCGGGTAACTCCACCTGGAATTACATAGGATCCACCGCGGGTTCTTTTAAGAAAAGATGGTATGTGCACAGGCACTCAATGAAAAAACGTGCACTTATGGGTTCCACCACCCTCGCCAGAAAAATATGGGAATTGAAGGACAGCAACACTAACTACACTATCAACTGGTCGAAGTTGTCGGCTGCTAAAACCTATAGTACAGGGATGTCCTATTGCGGGCTGTGTGATCTTGAGCTATTGTATATCCTTAGAAATGTTAAAAGGCTACTTAATAATAAGTTAGAAAGATCTATCTTCTGCAGACATAGAATAGCCACTAAATTCATAAGATTCAAACCTCCGTGAATCGAACCAACATAACATAGCTTTAAATTAGGATACCTACTACCCACAGAAATATATTCATTAAGTATACTATTTCCTTCACAAGTCTATACCACACAATTGTCTGTAAGTACCTCATCTACCAATAATCTTACTCCTTCTCAGCTGCTGCAATCATTTGATCCTAGATCCTAGTTTTTCTCATTTCACTACTACAATGTTACTTTACCTTCTTTTTGCCATAATTACAATTAGCACGCTTTTCTCTTTGCATGTATGTATATTTTTGTACGAGTGTATATTGA
>OZ024743.1:215182197-215207197 GCA_964016885.1 Eledone cirrhosa
GATTATGCTTTAGCTAATTATACTTATATATTATATCAACATTAATTAGTATAGATTACTTTCTATAGCAATCACATATATAGTCTAATTAAACATTTATATAATTTAATTTAATTCATTATAGCTGAAATATATATAATAAAGTATATATTTTGATAATGAGAATATTTTTCATTTGTTAATATTTTGAATAATATTAAAAACTCCAGGAAAACGAGCGTGTTGAGCGCTTATAATCTATTGTAAAATTGCATTCATTGAGTAATCAACGAAACATACTAATCTTTGGTCTTATGTAAATATATATATATATATTTGTGTGTGTTCATTTGGGAGTAATATTTTGTCCAAACTTGCATAGTCATCCGCGGTTCATTGAAATTGTGACCACTAGTTTCCGTAACTTAGCAGGTAAGGACTTCCACGGTAACATATATTTTCAAAGTGTTTGTATTACAGCTGTTATTGTTCTCTCGTATTTGCTTTATGATTTGTTGTTGTAAATATAGTGTTACATTTGTTAAAGGTCAGAAATTCCCCTTATTCTCCTATGCAGTGCTTCTGTTGTTATTGCTGTTGTTGTAGTTCATATCGATGGCCTTCATTGTGATGTTTATACGGGTTATAGTGACAATTTTGGGGAAGCTGACCTTGCTCATATTTACATCATGATGTTGGCTATCACCAAGAAAATGCTGCATGCTCTTCTTGTCAATTTTCTCTTTCGCTATTCTGTTCTGTGGATGAGTAGGGAAAGTTCGCTTCCAAATTCTTTTTAGACAATTATGGGCATAATTTGCAATTTTACGTAGGAGATAGAGGAATGAGCCAGCTTGAGCTGTCATGCAAAATATCAGCCATTGAACTAAACCATTACTTTAAATCGACAGATGATTGGGTGCTGAAAATGGTTGCTGAACATGAAAGGACGAATTAAGAATACTTAACATAAAATTTTAAAATGATGGTGATTCAGCAATTAAGCCTGCAAAGAAAGGAAACGTTGCGAATTATAAAGGTCAACGGAAACTGAGCTCTATATGAGAGCAAACACATTTATATGGGAAGTATAACCTACGTATTAAAGAAACTGATGTCGATTAAACACACACCCATCACTCTCTACGGATACTTGGGCTAAAAGCAAGACGTGAGGGATTCAATTTGGCTGCACATTATCAATGTGGACCAAAGCGCAATTTCAAGCTAATTTGATTACAAAAGATAATTAACATACATGTCGTTTTGCGCTGAGCATTTTGAGACCACTGATCACCTGGTTTGAGGCTGCAAACACATACACACATACACACACACATATATACATATATATATATATATACATATATATACATATATATATATATATATACATATATATACATATATATACATATATATACATATATATACATATATATATATATTTCGTTCGATCTCACGCTCTTGAACTTATGTTCTGTTACCGCTGTGATCTTGGATTCTCTCTCTAGTTGCTGCCCATTCTTCGGTTTGTTGTTTTTTTCGCTGTTTTCTCTTTTCCCCCTTTCCCTTCTATTTTCCTTTCTCTCCCTCCTCCGTTTTCCCAATAACTTACCCGGTTATTGAACGCTCTGGGGTAGATATATTGTCGTTAAAGCGTTGAAATATCCGAGACCCCCAGGAGACAACTGACGAGACTCCAACCCAACCGGTCCTTGCTTTCTTCTTACTCTCATTCCATTTTTAAGCCTATATATATATCAAGATATATATATATATATATAAATATATATATATATAGGCTTAAAAGTAGAATAAGAGTAAGAAAGCAAGGACAGGTCGGGGGGGGGGTCTCGTCAGTTGTCTCCTGGGGGTCTCGGATAGTTCAACGCTTTAAAGACAATATATCTACCCCCAGGGCGTTCAATAACCGGGTAAGTTATTGGGAAAACTGAGGATGGAGAGAAGGAAAATAGCAGGGAAAAGGGGAAAAGAGAAAACAGCGAAAAAAACAACAAACCGAAGAATGGGCAGCAACTAGAGAGAGAATCCAAGTTCACAGCGGTAACAGAACATAAGTTCATGAGCCTGAGATCGAACGAAAAAGGCGACTGATTCAAGCGAGTGCGAGTGAGAAAAAGACTTCTAGAAGTTCAGGCGAGAGAAAATAATGAGGTGGCAGACAGTGAGTTTGAGGGAAAGTGAGAGGGAGGAAGAGAGAGGAAGAAAAGGGAGAAGAGTAGATAGTAACGAAGTAGGTAGGTCGAGGGAGAGAGAAGAGAGCGATAGAAGACGGGTCATAGCGAAACATGATAAAATATATGGAGAATATATGGCTGTGTAGTTGCTAGTAAGTTAGGCTTAAACGTGGATTAAGATTAAGAAGAAAGCAAGAAGGTGGCTCGGGGGAGGGGGGGTCACATAAATATATATATATATGTATATAAGGATGGAAGGGAAAGCTAATCTAGGCAGGATCTGAGCTCTATGCTACAAAGCATGGCGTCCGAATCATTTTTTATCTAAATTATTTTCTCATCATTATAATCTTAATACTCTTTTACTACTATCAATAATAATACAGTTGATCGCTATAACACCCATATATTCTAAAAATAATGATGAATTACTTTCCACGTATGACCCTGCTTGCTTATTATGCGACCTTAAAAATTATGGTGTAAAACATTTAAATATTCCCTGTTTGATATAGTTAACAAATCATATATTCCTGTTAGCTATTTAGATATTTAGATATTCATGTTACAGTTGTACTTTGTTTTGTGATGTTAACAAATCAATTAACTGTCATATTTTCAATTTTTATTTTTAACGAAATTTATTTTCACTATCTAACGAGAAAGGAAATACTCGTTTCTCATAAATTGTTTGATTGGTAATCCAATACATTTTTCACCCAGGATACTCCCTTGTTTTATGATGCACAAACTGTATAGTTCTGCTTACTATTGTTAACATCAGTAGTAATAATTAATAATAGCAACCAAAAAACACCACCAATAACAGCAACAACAGCAGCAGCAATGTCACAAAAACCAAAAATAATGATTTCTAGTACAGGCACAAGGCCAGTAATTTACGGGCAGAGTAAAGTCGATTAAATCGACCCCAGTACGTTACTGGTGATTTATTTTATCGACCCCGTAAGGATGAAAGACAAAGTTAACCTCGGCGACATTTGAACTCAGAAGGTAAATGGCCATAACTCTATGCTGCAAAGCATGGTGTCTGACGCTCTACCGATACTGCCAATCCACCACCCTTACAAAAAACAAAACCAAAAATAATAACGGCAATAGCAACAAGAACAACAATAACAAATATAATTATAGCAGAACTATAACAAATATAGCCAAAAAACGAAGAAGACTATGTCAAACAAGAACCAACGAGCCTTCGCGAATATCTGATTAATTTATGGATAAATTTCTTTCTAACACTTTCGAACTATGTTCGTAAATGCATCAAGTTTAAAATCAGCCTCAACACAACCTGAAGAGTTTAGGTCGAAAGCAATACCGAAGGGAAGGAAAAACAAACAATGTAAAAACAATACTGCCATGTAAGTAACACATAATTTATCGACTGTATTATTTATGCTTATATTATAGAAATACGCACATTTGTATTCAAGGCTATCATATAGATGTACGGTTGTTCGCTTTTTGAACTTAAGAAACAAAATGTACGAAGAGCGATGCATGCAAAAGCCATACAAAAATCATAGAAAATCATGCAAATGACCAATATCCAACAAAAATGATAATTTCCTAAATGATATTTCGTACTTTACACATCAAGTGCCACAAAGGAAATCAAAACACACGAATGAACACGGAAGTAATATGGTTCCATCCTACACATATATTTTCAGCAACACTATGCGCTAAAAACGAGAACACAACACACACTTATAGAAATTGGCAAAAAAAAAACTCTCACTCTGATTTAAAACTCCACTCCAACAAACCAACAAATCTAAGCAAAAAATAACAAAAAATATTACAGTTGGAAATAGAGCACATAAAAGAAGAAATCCACAACGAAAACATACACTGAAAAGTATGCCAACATTAGGAAATAACAACAGACAAGAAATGGTACAGACCAGAAGAAGTATCATCTTGGATATGTCAGCACATACAATCATGGAAATCAAAGCCAAACGGCCAAACACAATAGTCAAAGACTACAAAATATGTATTCTAATTGATGTATCAATGATCACATACGTCCTCTGATACTAACTCTGTTAAATTTAGTCTATCTAGGACCGTCAGCTGAAGAGTTCATTGACTGATTATGAAGTATTGATGTTAATGCTGTGAAATATGGCATGTATTAATTTAAACTCTTCTTATTGATAACACCATTACCCCTGGCAGTGGAGACTTCTGGTGTCCTCGGCCATAGGGCTACCTCCCCACTCACCACCATAGGCGCTGAGCTGACCAGCCGCACGTGTGGACCGCGAGAGTTGGAGTGGCTTTTCCAGTGCATCTCCCTTGTCGTCCACCGGGGGAACGCCTTCTCCATCCTGTCTGCCGGGGCTGTGGGGGAAGGGGTGCATTGCGTTACATTCCATATTTAGGTATCTGTTACAGTGAAGCTGTGTTTATTTTTCTGCATTATACAATCCATAATGGAAATAACGAGAGGAGCTGTAGAGAATATTGATGGGAATGGGAGATTAACATTGGAGGCAATATTATCCATAGAATTCACTAACATCACATAACCTACAAATGACTAAGCTTGCCAAAAAAAAAAATATTCATTGTTTCCTTCAAGCGTCTATATTGAAAAAAGAACCTCTTTTGGCCAGTGCATGAGTGTATCCTGTTCAACCTATGAACTTTTCATTCTAGTTTCCTTTAAGCCGATCTTCTTATGTGCATCGTAATGTTGTTGTCTAATGATTCCCGTTGCATTTATGAAGAGAGACACATATATATGGGATATAAATTAATAAATTGAATCGCAACTTATTGCAATTTATGAACAAACAAACCTTTTGACTGTGTAGCGTGTGTTTAAGACTGCAAGATATGTCATGTTTCATTCGCGAATCAGGGTACACTTTTTCATATCAACTATATTATTCGAACAAAATATGTTGAAATTCATCTGGAAAGTAACCTCTATCGAATAATCTATGAAGTTACATTGATTTGCTAGGATTTTACCTAATTGTTATGTCAATTTGATGAAGCAGTTTCATTTATCATTGACTTTATCATCTTAAGTTATCCGTAGGGTTTACAGCATCGGTGCAAACGATGCATATGTTGCATGTCGAATATGTTTGACATATCAACGTAATGACAAAGGAAATGCCACATGTTTGATTTCATTGTTATTTGCTGAGATGAATCTCCCTAATCTATGTACTCGAAACCTAGATAATCGTAATAGTTTTGCTATATGTTAATCGTTAGTCTCCAAATGAAAGATAACATGAGTTAATACTTGATTTGTCTACTGCAAAAGGAAGATACAAAATTGAATCATTGTAAATGTAATTAATTTCTTGAAATCGAAGTAACATTTAAAATTTAAAGATTAAATACTTGGATTGGAATTTAATTGCTACCAACTTTCTAACTACCTCCCTTTAAAAATGTACAATGCATGTTGAAAGTATGTTGAAATAATTATAGCGACACTCATAAACGGTATTTTCGAAACAAAAATGGCACTTTCATTCAGCATGAAAATAAAGCGAAGAGCAATTTCAAATGATCATCGTTATTATATAAACATATAAACTATGCTTTATGTAAAGTTGTATTATTAATGAATAATTCAATAGTTTGTAAATAGATAAATATATCATACTTATGCGCTAAATGTCACTTCACTACATTTTTATAAAGTGTATAAACATTTGAATAAAATAAATATAGAAACTGAAAATGACAATTGTATTCAGATTCAATTGTGTATGTGTGAAAACGAATAGATGCGATACTTGATATAATTTCATTAGTTGATACATTGGTACTATTCATTTCAAATCAATTTTTATAGGAGGTAAACAATGGATCAATGTGCATATATATATATATATATATATATATATATATATATATATATATGCATATATATATATATATATATATAGTGGTGTGTATGTGGTTGTGAGTATGTAAATATATTTTATTCTTTCCATTCTACAAAAACACTCTGGCCACCTGTGGCTTGTATGTTAACTTGACCACTCACCTCAGTCTGTGCTATGATTCGGTCTTGCTTATCTTCTATTACCAACCCACCTAAAAAAATGTCCCTACTATATATCAGTTGAATTACTATTCTTGGGGTTTTTATTTATTTCTTTTTTTAATATAATTTTTTTTTTCTTTATTTATTTTTTTTTTCTTTATTTATTTATTCATTTATCTATTTATTCATTTATTTATTTATTTATTTACTTATTTATTTATTTCAAAAATGCACTCTGGCTAATTGACCACTCCCCAAAGAAAAAACGGTCTGTGACATGTTGTGACCCTGTGTATCTAAATACCATCCTCCCCCCCCCCCTACCCCCACCCACCATCCCTCCCTTACCACTACCTAAATGTATAAATACCAGAACTTAATATGACACCCAGCTTCCTGAAGATTTCTTCTGAATGAAACAGTACTAGTCCTGTAGAAGCGCCTTCTATACAATAAAATATATATATATAAAATATAAAAAAAATAATGAATAAAACAATGAAACAGTTCCTTATATTAAACAAAAAAAGTTCATTATTTAACGATCGTTTCTAGGATATATATGTGTTAGAATTGGCATGCATATTCAACAGATCTATGTACAAAATTATACAAAATTATACAAACTATCAAAATTAAATATACATACCAAACACATATATATGCCGTCTTCAGAAATAATGATTATTTCTGAAGACGGCATATATATATGTTTGGTATGTATATTTAATTTTGATAGTTTGTATAATTTTGTATAATTTTGTACATAGATCTGTTGAATATGCATGCCAATTCTAACACATATATATCCTAGAAACGATCGTTAAATAATGAACTTTTTTTGTTTAATATAAGGAACTGTTTCATTGTTTTATTCATTATTTTTTTAATATTTTATCTTGACTCTGTATTCCGTTTATCTTTCACCGAAAGTGATTTTTCATTGCATCTCTTATTTCCATGATATCCGGATTACATTGAGTTCTTCATACGGATTGGACACTACCGTAAACTCTTGGTAGATTTATCTACATATATATATATATATATATATATGCACATATATATATATATTCATATATATATATATATATATATATATATATATATATATATATATATATATATATATATATATATATATATATATATATATATATGTATATATTTGTGCATAATGTCCCTGATACAGGTATTTGTATTAAAAAAAAACATTTTCTAAATTAAGCATTTATATAAAGAGTAAAAATAACCGCATACATACGACAGCAACGTCGGCGAAGCTTCGAAATGAATACACCCCTTTTAAAACACTTGTCGTATATATATATATATATATATATATATATATATATATATATCATAAAAGATGTCTATAGAATCACCAGATAAAATATATACCGTTTCCTCTCCCAATTAGCATAATTAACCATATAACAAATCAATTAGACCAAGCTATAAGATTAAAGGCTCCTATGAAGAAGTCTCCGACAAATAACCGAAAGCAGCCCTTCGCGGCGGTTGCGACGGAGTATTTATCGAGTATTTCGACAGCGTGTATAAATCGACCAGATATACAGTCAACTAACCAGAATTAGGTGTAAAATAAACTAGAAGAAAAGTTCACATATATAGTTACCTTACCATGGTGTCGTCCGCATTTTAAAGTATCCGATAACTTTGGAAATCTAGAGCTTCGGATTCTTCAGGAGTTAGCTCAAATTTAGACAATTAATTTTCGAAAGTGATCGAGCCAAGAAAACATTCCAAAATGGCTAAGAATCGTGACGTGGCAGCGGTCAAGTTAGAAAGGATGTGATTAGTTGCTTACGGCTGGTAGGCTTTTTGCTAGAAAGCACAGCCCAATACAGCCAAAATTGTATCTCAACCTAACGGGAGATGATTACATATAAAGATTTACATATATATATATAAAGTCATAGATACATATGTGTTTTGCAACGGGTCACTTTGTGGCTTAATGAAGAATTAATAAATTAAATAATCAGAGCTATATATAATAAAACATGTCTATAGAATCACCAGATCAAATATATACCGTTTCCTCTCCCAATTAGCATAATTAACCATATAAAAAATCAATTAGACCAAGCTATAAGAATAAAGACTCCTATATATATATATATTGGAATTTCGTATTTCTGAGGAAATACGTTATGTTTATTATAAACATTTAGAGAACCGTAGCCTTGCCAAAGCACCAGCGACTATCGTCTTTTGGCGGTGCCCAACAGAAGCAAGTCGTACAATCGGAATGCGCATTTCGAACTGAACTCTTTCTCATCAGCACGATCCCTTCCACTCTTGCAACGGCTAGACTTTGAAAACAGACGAGAATATATGGATTTCTCGTTTGTGTAGATGAAGTGATTCATCTCATTTCCATATGGAGCTGTACATGTTTGCTTAACTTATAATAGAATAGAATTACAATTTAGCTTCAGGCAAAGTTGTAGACAAACATGTTTAGGAAATTCGTATTTCAGAAGACATGCGGTATGTTTAAAACAAACATTTAAACAGCAAGAGTGGGAGGAATCGTGCTGGTGAAAACCAGTTCAGTTTGAAATGCACACCCACGATTGTCCCCCTTGCTTATGCTGGACACCGCCAGACGCTGTTAGGCGGTGAGGCTCTGGCATAGCCACGGCTATCTAAATGTTTATTTCAACTCGTGTTAATGTATATATGTAATACATATCCGTTTCTGTCGTAAAAGGCAAAGAAAAGTGTATTGATATGTAATTTATTGGACATCGAATTTCACTTGCGATTCCTTTCAATTAAAAACAAACCCACATATGCTATCCTACAACGAACTGACTATATTTCTTTGCGGCTTCACAGTAAGCTAATTTTTTAAAAATCAATTATCAATGCATAAAATCTTCGATGAAATATTATATACTTTTCGCCAGCTGTTGAATATCTCACAACATTTTTAATTATTTACCTATAGTTTGAGGGGTAAGAATTTAACATTATGCTTTGATTACAAAATATGTTTTTAATTCATTATTCATTCATTATCTATTCGATATCCGTTATGCACAATAATTAATCAATAAGGATGGCACGCATATACACACGTAAATGTATAAATATATGTTTGGGCCTGAATTTATATTTATATTTATATTATTTTATCTGTGTGGTTGAGTGCGCTTGTGTAGGAGTGTTTGTGCTTTTGATCGATAGATTTCCATAAGGTTTACATCACACTTGTTTTCAGATCCTTGTTAATTTGGTATATAGTATTTGAAGGATAATTGATACGATTCTAAGATATTTGAAAATATATATTAGACATGAACAATTAAGTAGGAGTCCGGAATTGTAAAGCTTTTTTCAAATTTTTTTAACATATTGATTTTTTTTTAAATTAAACGTCCCATATACTTTAAAGGAATCGAATATTAATATAACTCAAGATTTGTTATGGATCATTAGAAATTTACTTAAACGCCATCGAATATGAAATAAAAAAACATATAACCTTAATATGAACTCAGTAATATAAAACGAAAACATAAATCACTAAAACTTCACTACATTGTCACTTTATCTAATAAGTTTTCTTGCAATATACAGAAGTTTTATACGGGAATTTGAACCTTATTTTCAGTTATCATAAATTATAGAATAATTTTCTCTATTGAAAGTAATTCTAAACATTAGTTGCATAATTTTGAAATATTGAATAAAATGAATTTTATATTGCTATGAATCTCTTATGTCTTCTGAAACAAACTAGTAGGGAATGAATATCAAATCTTAAATTAACCAACGTTTGATAGAGTTAAACCCAAAGATATATGATAAACATAATCAATTTAAACATTAATATAGAAAATTATTTCATGACTGATATATATTTTATGAAGTAATTTCATCAGTCTATTGAGTAAGCAGCCGTTAATACGTTCTTTGATGTATAAAATGTGATATTGACGGAAAATTGATATGATGTACTTGAAAGTATATTCGAAATATAAGATAATTGTTAGATGTGAATTTCAGTCATTGAAAATCATGACTGATTTTTTACACACATATATACATACAAACACAAGCACAGGTACACACGCAAACTCTACATGTATATTCACACACTCGCACGATGTAAACATTTGGATTAATATACATAATATTCTCTTGAAATCATTTGCTTATGCATATTTTTGTTTTCATTTTAAAAAAAATTTAATTTTGATTTCTTATTTACAAACATAATATATTTTATGAGAACTGCCATATCTGACATATGTCTTTCAAAATAGATTTCTAGCTTAAATGATGAGAAATTTCCATAACTGAAAACTTGAAGCAAATCACTATTCTTATACTCTAAATTATTATTCATTTAGATTCTGGTATCCTAACAATTCGAACATTTTTTTATTCACTTCATTAAAGGCTAGTTTTCTTTATAAATTAAATACTGAATCGAGCAGATCGTATTTCCCGGTTACATGGATTATATTATTTAGTTTATATATCTTTAAATATCATTGCAAACTGATAATACTATATTATACAAGAAATGATACTAAGTGAAGGAAAAGTGACAATTGATATACTATATACAAAGAGATCTCGTTCTGGCAACATGGCATGGAATATGTGATAATATAGGAATTATTGCAAATTCACAAACTTTTAGCTAAATTGTATTATAGCCC
Organism: Eledone cirrhosa; assembly: GCA_964016885.1. Classification (NCBI taxonomy): domain Eukaryota; kingdom Metazoa; phylum Mollusca; class Cephalopoda; order Octopoda; family Eledonidae; genus Eledone; species Eledone cirrhosa. The sequence continues at coordinate 215,193,129 of OZ024743.1, forward strand.
ATATGAATCGTATTTAACTTGCATGCGGTTACAGATCTTTCTTTAAATTACTGAATTATTTACATAAAAGAAATTAATCTATAAACGAATGGAAAGGATCTATCCTGATATCAATTCATTTTAATCAAGATATATAGTAATAGATGTAACAACACCGGCAGTCAATTTACCTTAAAGCTAAGTTGTATTGCCGCATCTCCCTGAAGCGGCATATATATATATATATATATATATATATATATATATATATATATATATATTGTATATATATATATATATATATATATATATATATATATATATATATATATATTGTATATATATATATATATATATATATATATTGTATATATATATATATATATATATATATATATATATATATTGTATATATATATATATATATATATTGTATATATATATATATATATATTGTATATATATATATTTTATATATATATATATATATATATATTATATATATATATATATATTGTATATATATATATATACAATATATATATATATATATATATATATATATTGTATATATATATATGTATATATATATATTGTATATATATATATATATATATTGTATATATATTGTATATATATTGTATATATATATATATATATATATTGTATATATATATATATATATATATATATATATATATATATATATATATATATATATATATATATATATATATATATATATATATATATAATCGGCCTCCCGGCTTTCTTCTCGATCTGTTTTTCGCCAGAATCTAATAATAAGGCATTTATTATATAATCTTTCGCTGTGTCCATGTTCTTTAATATGTTATAATGTAAACAAAATATCTGAAAATAATAGAATAATGTATTCTGCTGAAATTATGAAACATTTACATAACTTCAGTATTTACAATGATTCTAGCATCAATAGAATTATAAATCTGGCTAACTCCAGGAATGATGTATGAGTGATTTTATTGATGGCATTCACTGTAATGGCGCAAGAATTGTATTTCACACAGCCACTCCTCAGTGGAATGGTGAATTTTGAAATCGGAGAACACTTGATTAATTATGTTGACAACGTTTTGGACAACAGTAAAAAATGACGAAGGATAAAAACATGCTTCAGTATGAAAGGATTGACTTTCTATAAATCTAAAAGACTTAATGGTGATTATCTGTAGGATAACAGTACCATTGATGATGTCACTGGTGTATGGTGAAAGAATTGATATTTACATTTATATTTTTAACCATTGGTTAAACAATGATAAACATTGATTGCGAGCTGAATTAACTATAGACATATAAAATATAAAGAAGCGAAAACAAATACAAACCAAGCAGTGAGTATGTTTTATTATTATTTATAGCGGTGGATTGGCAGTATTGGTAGAGGGTCGGACGCCATGCTTTGCAGCAAAGAGTTATGGCCCTTTATGATCTGAGTTCAAATCCCGCTGAGGTTAATCTTGCCTTTCATCCTTACGGGGTCGATAAAATAAACTACCAGTAATGCGGTGGGTCGTTTGCTGGCCTTGTGCCAAAAGGAGAACACTTATTATTTCTGACAATATTATAATAATATGACGCTCCCCACCTATAACAATATATATATATATAAATATATATATATATATATATATATATATATATATATATATATATATATATATATATATATATATATATATATATATATATATACATATGTTTCTATATATGAGGTTATGTTCATACTACTTTGTATATTTTGTTATCAATGATTATATATATTTCTCTATATGTGTGCGACGTATTTTAATGGTGAACTTTAATTAAAATCTAAGCTGCAAAAATGTTGAAAATTAATTAATTTCTCAACAGATATTCTTCATTTATTCCACTCTTCTGTGAATTGTAATTATCATGTTATCAACAAATCAATCATTTTCTCTGAGAAAGGATCCATGTGTTACGCGTATGTAGACGAGGAAAATGGAATTTGTAAATGGTTCTGACACGAGTGGAATATGTATAGAACTTCTGGCCGAGATTATTGGAATTAAGTAAAAGAAAATAATTTGCTAATAAAGAGAACCTCATTCATTGTCTGTTATTCTTAATGATATTTTTGCATATAAAATGACTATATTAATGTTGCAAACAGACGCAGAATAGGCAGACGTATAAATCAATAAATTTATATAAGTTCCAGGACTGATGTCACACAAGATTTATTTCAAACACAAACTTTAAACCAAGAGTTTTCTCCTTCAAAGTAATCCCCCTGCAGTCTAATGCACGTTTCCAATATTTTCTGCCACGCTTGCCTGCACCTGCACTCCTGGAAGGATTCTCTCGGGATCCTCCGCAGTTTCGTCGTCACAGCCATTTTGATGTCGTCCACGTCTTCAAAACGGGTCCCCTCCGGGTCGCACTCGAAGATCCATGACTCATCACCGGTGATGACTGTCCCTAGCATGTCTGGTTTGGTTTCAAGACGCTCGAGGATGTCCTGGCACACTTGCATGCGTCGACCCTTCTGGTCATCGTTCAGTAGTTTTGGCACCAACTTCGCGCAGACTTTCCGCATGTACAATGCTTCAGTGAGAATCTCCCAGACGCTGTCCCGATTTATGCCCAGCTCATTTGCTATCAGTCGAACAGTCGGCCGACGATCGCTACGCACCATCTGCATGACGCGTTCAACGTTGACCTCAGTCCTGGTTGTTGAGGGCCTTCTGCTCCTGGGATCATCTTGCACCATTCACAAACGCGTGAGCGTGACATCGTCTCATCTCCATACACTTGGTGCAGCAATCCCAGTGTTTCTGACGGAGTTACCCCAACCGTACCAGAAACTTCAAGTTTGTTCGTTGCTCTGTGCCCATTGCTTGACAACCTGAAACAGAGGATTTGTATATGAAATTATGAAGAAAAAAGTTTGATCGCAGCAGAGAGCTAAGATTACAGTTACATACTCCAGAGGGATTACTTTGAAAGAGGAAACTCTTAGTATGAAATTTGGGTTTGAAATAAAGATTTATTTCAAACCCAAATTTCACGATATATGTATATATATATATATATATATATATATATATAAATAGAGAGAGAGAGAGAGAGAGAGAGAGAGAGAGAGAGAGAGAGATAGAGTGAGAGAGAGAGAGAGAGAGAGAATGGGGTTAGAAAACTAGAAGGTAATATCCGTAGTGGTAAAGCACTCAGCCCATGGGACGAGTTTGGCAGAAGTAGAAACACAACAGTTAGTTCACCATACCGAGAACAATTGTTTCAACTTCACAAAGGTGAAACAAATGTTCTCGGTATGGTGACCTTACTCGGAAGTTGTTTTTCGTTAATTCCTGAGCCGAAGTACGATTCTCGCTAATTTATATTTGTATTAATCTCCAGAGTCTAGCTATTGACCAGTTAATTTTCTTGATTTTTTTAGTTGATTCTATTGACTGATGAACAGCTTATGTTAACTTATAACCAATCTGTTTAGAGCTTTATTCGATTTGTGATGTTTTGCATTCTTGCAATAATATACACAAGTGAATTCATTCGCCTAAAATAAGGGTTGCCTCACTTGCCGAGCTCCACGTTGGGTCGGTAACGGTCATTCCTTAAATTAGCACTCGAACTAAAACCTGTTGAAAAAGTGGCTTTCTTGTTCAATCATCTTTCCAGAAGCCTAACATTATTTATGTAAGCGGACGGTACTTGATTTAGGAGTCGCAGAAACCCAAATGCTGGATCTTACCAACCCAGGGGTCCGGGTAAATTGTTAATCACATACATTTTTATTTGTTTGACCCGAATTACTGGGTCGTTTTTTTTTGGTTGTGCGAATGATTGTTTAACCATCGTCACAGTGTGTTTGCCCTTTAACGTATGTTGTAGCTCTGGTTCATCTGAATCATTGAGCGCTTGCCACACATCTCGGAAGTTGTTTTTCGTTAACTCCTGAGCCGAAGTACGATTCTCGCTAATTTATATTTATATATATATATATAAAGAAAAAAAGATGAAATCGAAAATGCAACTGGAGTCTTATTTAAACAAATATGTATATATTTATTTGGTTCCTTTACCGGTTTCGTAGTACTTCTGCTTTTCAAAAGTAGAGTTGAGATGGAGGGTCTGTGGTTTTTCTCACATCTGGTTGGTCTTTGAATGTTACTTGTTTTATATGGAAAAAAGTGTCTCGAAACACCAGGTTTTTAGAGAAGTAATTCGATTGGTTGGTCAATAAATACAATAAATTTCGCGCAGCTCGCGTTACAAAGTTCTTCAGAGAAGAAGGGGGGTGCTCAGGTTGTTTTTTTCATATATGAGTGTTTGAATTTCTTTTTACTTAAAAAAAGGGGCTCACGAAGGCTTTTTTTAAATAAATGTAATTTGATTGGTTATGAATGAAATTATAGCAGTCACGTGAACATTTCATTAAATTTTCGCGCCCGTATTTGGGAATTTATTTGTAGCCTTTTAGAGAATGTTGCGTTTGTCATAAATTCTCTAAAAGGCTACACAATAAATTACCAAATACGGGCGCGAAATTTAATGAACTTGTTCCCGTGACAGCCATAATTTCATTTACATCCAATTAAATTACATTTATAAAAAAATCCTTCGTTAGCCCCTTTTTTTAAGTAAAAAGAAATTCAAACACTCATATATAAAAAAACAATCTGAGCACCCCCCCCCCCTTGTTTAAAGAGCTTTGTAACGCGAACTGGCGCGAAATTTATTATACTTATTGACCAACCAATCAAATTACTTCTCTAAAAACCTGGCGTTTCGAGCCACTTTTTTCCATATGAAACAAGTAACATTCAAACACCAACCAGATGTGAGAAAAACCACAGACCCTCCATATCAACTCTACTTTTGAAAAGAAGAAGAACTGCGAAACCGGTAAAGGTACTAAACAATTTTTTTTTAAAAATAAGACTCCAGTTGCATTTTCGATTTCATCTTTTTTTCTTTATACTTTCACTCGTGTAGGACACCTCGGTTATTTTTCATTTTGTAAAAAAGCCTCACTTTCTAATATATATATATAGTGGTAGAACACTGGAAGATAATATCCGTAGAGGTAGAGCACTCAGTCCATGAGACGAGTTAGGTAGAAGTGGTTACACAACAGTTAGTTCACCATACCGAGAACAATTGTTTCACATTAGCGGATCCTTAGCTCGTAATTGACATGCTTATACGGAACAGCCTGTTCACATTGTGAACAGCCTGTTCCGTATAACCATGTCCAATACGAGCTGAGGATCTGCTATGTTGAAACAATTGTTCTAGGTATGGTGAACTAACTTTTGTGTAAGGACTTCTATATATATATATATATATATATATACATTATGAAGAGAGAAGAAACATTTAGATATAATTAGTAATAAAATGTATCATACCTAAACTGCTCCTAGATATATATATATATGTATATATATATATATATATATATAAAACAAAAATAAGAATTGCATTTTACTGTTTCTACAGATTATAGATATTTGTATAGGATAAAATATCTCTTAATGTCGTGCGTGCACGCCTGGCTAGATTAGCGTACCCAGGTCAGTCAGCCTTCATATACCTTCCTCCTTGTATTTCGGTCGGTTTAGCACCCTGCTGCTGACATGAAGCTTATAAACTACGTACATAACATTCTAGATGACTGACGTCTCCCTGTGACAGACAAGAAAAACAACAAACTTGTTAATATGTTTTGATTTGATTTTTTCGCTTAGCTATTTTTGCTTTCAATACATGCCCATATATGCACTCTACCCTATAATAAGTTCAGCTAGATTCCCGCCGTTATTATACTGGTCGCTTAGTTCGGATCTACCTGTCGAAACGGCCGGAGCTCAGCCATCGGAGTCCTACATATATATATATATATATTATATATGAATTTATTTTCAAGATTTCTTATCTGGAAAAGTGTGTTGAAACAGATATTGTTGTAGTTACGGAGGGTCATGCTACCAATAAAAATACACGCATCTGTTGCTTTTCACGTCAATGTAAAAATTTGCGGTCGATTGGTTGGTTCGATAACTGGATAGTTGTATATATTGCCAAAGTTCTTTCGACACACATCAGGGAGTAGGTATTTATTTTCTGTCTTGACCTTGTTCTGTCCTACACTATCTTCTGCAGGCCAGAACAACGGAGAGGCACACACAATAAAAATATAGTCATTGAGGAGGTCACAGAATGTGTGTCGAAATAGATTTGACAATATATAAATAATATTCTGGTTATCGAACCAACAACCAATCGGAAACGTACAATGAATTGAAGTGAACAGCAACATATGCGTTTGTTTTTATTGGCACCATGACCCTCCCAAAGTATGACAACATATATATATATATATGAAAATTAGAATTGGTGCACTGAAGTAGAGTAGCGATGTATACATGAATGCATGCTTAGTATATTTGGCAATATATTGTATGCTTAATTAAAAACATTTTGAAGCCCTTACGCTATTATTTAAATGTAGTGATTATGTCACTTATTTTTTTACAACAAACAAAGGGAGATAAGCTGTCAGATCTGTTTCATACTGTTGGTAATCATCAGAGCTTAGCACTCGCCTTTGCCTGTTGAAAATTATAGATGTTGGATTCTTATAGAATACCAGTAATAATCAGGAACTGATTATACAGAGCGATTGCCGGTCCAGCAAAAATTGTAAATTAGAATTGGTGCTCTGAAATAGCGATGTATACATGAATGTATATAGAGTATATTTGGCAATATACTGTATTCTTAATTAAAAACATTGTGAAGACCTTGCGGTATTATTTTAAAGCTGTGTCTATGTCACTTATTTCTTTTTTTAACAAACAAAGAGAGATAAGCTGACAGATCTGTTTCATAGTGTTGGTAATCATCAGAGAATAGCACTCGCCTTTGCCTGTTGAAAATTATAGAATTCCAGTAATAATCAGGAAATGATATATATATATATATATATATATATATATATATATATATATATATATATATATATATATGTTTGACGGATGGATGTAGAAGACATTCAAAACCGTAGTACAGTGTAGATATAAATTTTCATTTTATCAAGGTCAAAATTACTTCGGAGTTTTGGTGAGAATTTTTCTATTACCCTCTCTACTACACCAATTATCGAGTACTCTGGTGTGTTATGGTCCACCTGGGATCTTACCACATCCTCTTTGTTATATATATATATATATATATGCCCATGGCAGACGGGAACTAAAATAAAGAATATGTCACCAACGTTTACGATGGACAACCAAGATATATATATAATTGGTGTTGGATGCTTAAAGCGTCCGTATGCGGTGGGCCCTATGAGCACTCGATGCCCTCGTAGAGCAGAGTATGCTATCACAGAAAAAAGAGAATCAGTGTTGCGACGAAAGGAATTACAATTGTTTCTCAGGCGACCAGCTCGAGGCACGATCGATGTGGTGATCAAACCTGACTCTGAAATCACGTGGTCCTCGGATACGTTGCGATTCTACGAAGCAGATTTTCCTATTGTCCTTTAACATCGAATTCTTTCGTTTGTTGATTTAGATCCTGCTGTCGTCAATCCATGAGTGGTCAAGAATTGTACAGATCACCGGTATTTCTAGGCACTCATGGTTGCCCACTGTTTGGTTCTTCTCGTTCTCCACCTGTCAATCAAAATTTCTACATATATCAGAATTACTACTGTGGTGGGAGAGTGGCTGTAATCTTAAACGGCTGGCATCACGTCGACGTATTCGTTGTCGCTAGGCTCCCTGGTCCACAGCGGTCAGGTACACACACGCAATTATGCTGTATGTGGCAGTCATTGTAAATAATGTTGGCGGTTTTTTTTTTCATTAAAAAAAATCATAGGGATATTTAGCATAACATTTCTAGGACACAGCCTTAGAATACCCTCCACCAATACATATTTCAAAAAGGAAAAGAAAAAGAAAAAGAAAAAGAAAAAGAAAAAGAAAAAGAAAAAGAAAAAGAAAAAGAAAAAGAACGTTTTTAAATGAAAGCTTGCAACAGCATTTCAAACAGAAAGGCTATATCAGAGATGTTTTCAACAAATACACCCAATTCTACACTCACACACTGGACTCAGGGGAGCCCGCATAGGCAAGACGCCGCACATATATAGACAGATGAATTTTAATTTTAATTCTAATTTTAATTTCAAGTTTTAATTTTGTCGTTCCATGCCGCTGGTACACACGCACACAACGCCTGCCGCTAGCACATTACAATCATGCATACTCTCCACGTGCATTCCATATATACTGTTATGAAACTCATACCCTTTACATTCCATGTATACATCAAACCCATGCACATCCCATATATACTTTTTATGAAATAGATGTTACACATAACCACAATATATATAACTTGTTTGTGTACGCATGCACGGCCCACATCTATCCACAAGCCACGAGACCTGCATCATGCGCAGGCTCCCACCCAGTGCCTTAGATCACCAGCCCCCATATATATCATATAAACATTTTCACCACACACCCAAGTATTGTATGCAACTTTATCCACACCCCGATAATGCCCGATTCCCCTCTGCATCCTTGTCATGTATGCATTCTCTTTTTCCAGAATTTTATTTTATTGTATTTTATCTTATTGTATTTTATTATTGTATATTATTTCATTATTATATTATTTTATGTTATGTATGTACAGACATTTTTATATATATGCCACCCACGGTATATGTGATTAGTGCAAGAATATTGTGCTGCCTTAAAATTTAGGCATATTGTTCAGGTAACTTCGGATTCATACCGCCACGTGATCTGGTTGGGTCAAAGCCTCAAAAGCGTTGTCTCATACAATACTGTGTGTTCCATCTGCGCAGCTGCGCGTGTGAAGACGGATGAGGGGGTACTCATCAAGTATATGCCTCCGGTATGGTACCACGCGGGTGCATGAATGTATGTGTGTCCACACAGACATGCATGAGCATGGGTGTGCGCATGCCTGGGTCGATGTATCTGTCTCAGCATGTCTGCGTGGGGGTATGGATGAGTATCTATGGATTTTCTTTTCATCTGTCTATATATGTGCGGCGTCTTGGCTATGCGCGCTCCCCTGAGTCCAGTGTGTGAGTGTAGAATTGGGTGTATTTGTTGAAAACACCTCTGATATTGCCTTTCTGTTTGAAAGGCTGTTGCAAGCTTTCATTTAAAAACGTTCTAATACAGGTTTTTTCTTTTTCATTTTGAAATATGTATTGGTGGAGGGTATTCTAAGGCTGTATCCTAGAAATGTTATGCTAAATATCCCTATGATTTGTTTAAAAGTAAAAGAATATTCCCGCCAAACATTATTTACAATGACTGCCGCATACATCATAGTTGCGGGTGTGTAACTGGCCGCTGTGGACAAGGGAGCCTAGGGACAATGAAGACGTCGAAGTGATGCCAACCGTTTAAGAACTCAGCGGTTCTCCCACCACAGTAGTAAATCTGATATATGTAGAAATTCTGATTGACAGGTGGAGAACGAGAAGAACCAAACAGTGGGCAACCATGAGTGGCTAGAAATACCGGTGACGTGTAGAATTCTTGACCACTCATGGGATGGCAACAGGATCTAAATCAGCAAACGAAAGAATTCGATGTTAAAAGACAATAGGAACATCTGCTTCGTAGATTCGAGACGTTTCCGAGGACCGCGCGATTTCAGAGTCAGGTTTGATCACGACATCGATCGTGCCTCGAGCTGGTGGACCGAGAAACAATTGTAATATGTCCAATAAATTCCTTTCGTCGCGACACTAATTCTCTTTTTTCTGTGATATATATATATATGTGTATATAAGAGAGTATTATAGTTTGCTTGTAGCATTGTGGAATAATTAAAAAAAATTGAACGTTTTAGAAGCCTCAACAATGCAGATGGGTAAATCTCCGGGAAACAGAATCCGGTGGTGAAGAGAGAAATGTAAGAGGAAATGTAGAATGAGATGTATAGTTTGTAAGGCGACGTAGGAAATAGCGTAAAAATAAAAAATAAATACTTTCCCCCTCGGAAACCCCCCAGTTGATGGATGCGAAATCCGAAATATAGGGACAATTAAATCTCACCCAAGGTAACTCTATCTCTTGTTATTATTTTTATTCTTATGCTCTTTCCAACGTTCCTCTACACAGTATATATCTCATTCTACATTTCCTCTTACGTCTCTCTATTCACCACCGGATTCTCTTACCCGGAGATTTACCTATCTGCATTTTTGAGCCTTCCAAAACGACCAAATTTATAAATATATATATATATATATCTCAAAGGTATATATTGACTTAGCAACTCAAAATAGTCTCTTACAATTAAATAGCTCAAAGAAAGAGGTATTGCACGGCTCAGAAAAACCTATTTAATTGTAAGAGATTATTTTGAGTTTCTAACTCATTATATACCGTTGATATAGTCGGCTCCAGTGATAATTTAAATCTCCTGTAAACTTGGCTGCTATTTTTAGTAGCGTACGTTTATGAGACACACTAGTTTCTGATGCCATGTGCGTTATTTTATATTCGCACACTATTTAGTCTTCTGAGATACTTTTGAAGTGAAGGGTTTACTAATTTCACACCACTGATGAGCAAAGTATTGGTAATTCCCTTCGCTAAAATTGCGAAACAGCCTACCAAAGCTTTCTGGGCGTTAGGCAGTTACCCAATATTGGTTTCTTTTTCTTTCTTGATTTATTGATTTATATTGAGTCTGGCAAACCGTATTCTTATTAGTTAGGATTTTTTCAACCAAACGAATCTGGTCCCTTCGATTTGAACACATATATGTTTATATCTGTGTTTATCTCTCTTTTATATTCAATTATATATATATGTATATATATATATATATATATATATGTGTGTGTGTGTGTGTGTGTGTGTGTGTGTAAACATGTATCCCAGTACAACCTGTCCCATGGTCGGGTCGTTGGCGACTAAACTGGCAACCCCACCAAGTTTTCTTGGTGAGGAGGGTGACTTTGGACATCCTGCAGAACTAAAAACAAAACCTCTCAAAGGCCAAAGGAGCTCTTAAGAGTCAGTGGCCATCCAAAATCACCGGGATAGATGACCCCTTAACCATTGTCAAGGCAGAATTCTAGGAGAAGGAAAACTCTGATATAACACCTGCAACCCTGATGGTATTCAATGATGTTGACTTGTTCTTCTTTTTGGTAAATATCATCTTGGTTAAGAGAGTGGGACTGGCTCTGTGCACTATAAAAGCTTCACGGCACAGGCATTGTTTGTATCTGGAGATCTCTCTGCACTTGTCATCACATGATACCATGGGCCCAGCACTGTCAATAATTGTCACAAGTGTTTATGTTTGTACCAAAGTTTTCAAGTCGCTGGCTGGACTAAAAATTCACACTCGTTCAGCGCATCGGTAGGGGTTCTCCTACATATAAAGTAGTGCCAGTACACGAAAACGTGTTGGCAGCCACCATATATATAATGAAATAATTAAAAATTATTATAAACATATACACAACACTTTAGCTTTCATTATCTAATGTCACTCGCCGTGGTTAATTTTGCCTTTAATCCTTACGGGGTCGATAAAATAAAGTACCAGTAATACACTAGGATAATTGCTGGCCGTGTGCCAAAAGTAGAAACAAGTATCTAATGTCAGAATCTTTTCTAATTTTTCACATTTTTATATAAAAAACATACGTTATCGGTTCCAATTATATTCAGTGTATATTTGTATATTATTTTACTATCTCTATAAAACTGACATATCACAAAGATATAAAAATGTCATGAAAATTACCTAAATGTTTTTTGATGCTAATATTACACGAATCCAAGTAAACATGAAACTATTAAAAGTAAAATTTAGCTTGTTACGTCACTGTAAATTTAACTGTAGTATAATAGTTCAACTAGCGAGTCTTAAATACCATGAATAACTAAGATTCATTTAATTGGCGTCAATTATTTGAAAACTACTATGAAGTCCATGCTGGTGTAGTAACTTTTCACATGAAGTAGTTATTTTTCCTTGCATTAATACACATATAATTAATACCGAGGAAGATAACGACGGTGTATATTCATCGAAAAACATGATTCTCATTTATTCTTAAACCAACGGCTGTTTACATCCGATGCGATGCTGTTTGTCAAGTTTGAAACTTTAGTAGTCCTAGTAGTACAAATATTCCATAAGTTTATCTCGCATATTGACATAAAATATGGCGTCGAAATATCTGCAGTTATAAACCTGAATCAAGGAGTATACTCCTATGTAAATGGCATCAAATTATTATCTACTAGTGAACCAGTGTATTCTTCGAAATATGATGGGAAATGTTACCTAAGAATCCTAGAGATTCATGTAAGGCTTCATGGGAAATTGAAAACCATTATATTCAATCCAAATAGCATGCACAAATGTGATTCTTGCTGTAAACATGTAACACGTTACAATGCTAAGAAACGCACGGAGGCTACGGCTGACGTTAATGAGAAAAGAAAACGAGAAACGTCATAGTTATTCATAAGACATTACACACAAAAGCAAAATGCGCAGCTGGAGAGAAATGCTTATAAGTGTTCCATCATATATCTAGAATGAAATACGAACCATTAATTGCCAACTCATTTATAGCATTTTGCAATATGTCTTTCCTTTTCTATAGATGCATTTCTTAATAATTCATATTCATTATATATATTACATAGGGCGTGGATGTGCAGTATGGGTAGAGGGTCGGACGCCATGCTTTGACGTATAGAGTTACGGCCCTTGCCTTTCTGAGTTCAAATCCCGCCAAGATTAACTTTGCCTTTCATCCTTACGGGGTTGATAAAATAAAGTACCAGTAATGCACTGGTTAATTGCTGGCATTGTGCCTAACGTAGAAACAATTATATATATTATATAAATTGTGTTTATATGTACAAATGGAACGATTTAAACTGATAAATTGTAATGAAATATATCTACACCATGGCTTAAATGTAATGGGCAATGAACAAGGAATGACGGAGAGTAAAGAAGAATCTAAAGGATAAAACTACAGATTAATGATAGGCAGCAGATGGAGAAATACTGTGTGATCAATTTCAACGACAAACGTCTGTTTGAAAGTTGTTGAGAGGGGCTTTTGTGCCTTGATCTTAAAAGGAAAATTGAAACATTGTTGTTGAAACTGATTGCAGCTTAATGACAATATTTATATAATACGACAATGACTAAAGACGTATATCACACTGGTGAAACTATGAAATTCTGTTCGCATGGAAGTATTAGGAAACGTGATGAACATAGTGAGCACATCGAAAATGCCAAGAAAAAACTGGGACTATGAGCACTTAGTGATATTCCAGTTCGTAAATAATTCTCTGTCTTCACTTAATCCAACACTTCAGTTCTCTTAAATATTCAGACTGGAGACGAACTCGTCTGACAAACGATGCCTACACTTGCCTACCATCAAGTTGCAGCCAAAACACTTTCACTTTGCTGTAAATGCCAGTCCATACCTAGATCGACTGACCATAGGAATACCTCTCTTCAGAAAAAAAAGTGCGAAAGAGTAGAATCTCCAGTCCAATCTAACGCCAACTGAGGCAAGACAGAGCAGAGGTGATATACATGTCTATCACTTCCGTTTAATATTTCAGGGATAGCTTACACCTAACTAGTACCGTCACAAGCTTTGTATAATTTCACTATCGCTCGTAATCTAATATAGTTTTTTTCTATCACGATTCCCACAAGCAACTTATCGATTCTACTGTTATCGCCCATTTCAGGGCGAACCACCATTTCTTGTTTACAATGAACGACCAGTATCTGTAAGCTTTGCCTACCACCGAGAACGACATTTACAGCCTCGTACTGAATGTAAAAGCATTCATTCTTACCTTCATCTCAAACGCACATATATCTGTAAACATTAATTGTAGTTAGAAACGTCATAAATGGTATTCAGTGAAACTAGGATTTTGATAGTATTCTCCTCACGGCTAGTGAATCCTGCAATGTGAGGC
>OZ024743.1:215214697-215224697 GCA_964016885.1 Eledone cirrhosa
GGTTGCGTGCTCAGTTTGCGCATGCGCCACATCCGGGTGTCTGTGTGTGTTTGTGTTCATTTTTCTATTTTTATATTTTTATATTTATATTTGTTTGTTTATTTATTTATTTATTGTTGGTTGGTTGTTTGTTCTATGTGTGTGTGTGTTTTCATTTTGTCTTGTGTGTGTTTTCATTTTGTGTGTGTTTTCAATTGTAAGTTGTTTATATATGTGTGTGTGTGTTTTCATTTTGTCCTTAATTGTAAGTTGTGATGTTGCTGTTCCACTCATATTTTCTATTTAATTTTGGTTTTAATTCTTTTATGCTTACTGCCTCTGTAATTTGCCTAAACATTGCGTCTTTCTTGTGTGTGGATTCTATTTTTATTTCTATGCTCTCTAATTTACCCCTGTGTTCTATCTTAGCATGTTGGTAGAGCACAGATGATTCTTTACTATCTTGGAGGTCTCGCCAGTGTTCATTTATTCGTTCCCCTATACTACGAGCTGTCTCACCTATGTACACTATATTTTTGTTTCTACATTGTCCCTCAGTACATCTTATGCTATATACTACATTTCTAGTTTTACAGTTAATATGGGGGCTTATTTTACAGGTTATACATTTCTTATCTATACATGAGGGTCTTTGGAACGGGTATGTCTTGCTAATAAGTGTTTTTACGGAGGTACCAGGTCTTTCTACTATCTTAATATTGAGATTATGTTTCTTTAGGGCCCTTCTAAATTTGTAGGCTAGTTCACCTCTAGGGGTTGTATTGATGAACATTACACTCTGGTATTTATTGCTATCATACCATGAGTTTATTCTATTGGCCTTGTTCTTAGTTCTTTCTATTCTATTCCAAAATTTGCTCCTATACAAGGGGCAGGTCCCATTTATGTCATTATTTACAATTTTTTCCCATTTGGTTTCTGGCTCCTTTATACACTCTGATTCTATCTCTCTGATTGTAGCCAGAGAACTGCATACGGTGGATGAAGTGTTGTATGTGTCTCTCTAGTTCTTCGGGGTTGCACATGCGGGACACATTTCTCATCACCCGTATCAAATCCGCAATCAGTATGTTGATTTTGGTATGGTCCGAAATGGCCGAGTTTCGGTGGATCAGATGTTTGGAAGTCATGGGTTTGGCATAATGGGAATGGAGGATTTGTTTTTGGTTGTTAATAGTATCTAACCAGAGCTCTGTGTCTAGTACAGGTAATCGATGGTTGGGGTGTCTACTTGGGTAGTCTATAGTAACTCTAATGCTCTGGTGGATGGAGTTTGCTATTTGCTGGATGCTTTCCATTGTGTTTTTCTCAGGTTCCTGACTGTTCTTTAGTGGGGGTGTCTTAACTACGATGTTTATATCATCTACGTAGCGGGAGTACATTATCAGGGTTAATCTGTCTTCTAATTGTTCTTTAAGTTTTTGTTTAAGTCTACTGTCCCACCATACCATGAACAAGTTAGCTATGTCGCCTGCAATGCTAACACCAATGGCTGCTCCTTCCTCTTGGGCATATGTTTTACCATTAAATTTGAACATATGTTCCTTAAGGGTTAATTTTATGCTGGCCCCTACCGCATGTGCAATCATTTTCTTCAGTTCATCGTGGTTTTCGGGTGTCCGTATGGCTCTGGTCCACCCGTTCCATCTATCTGTGTGGGTTTTCTTGGCCATTGAGGTAATGGTAGGTGGTCTGCCTCTTGCTGGTCTTGTAGGGCACAGGTTGCTAAGGTCATAAGTGTCTAGGTAACTATTACTATGGGTAAGCTTAAGTAGAAGTCCCAGCTCACTGCTATCAATCCCACGGAACTCAACCTTGCTCTCGCTGATCATGTCGACGCATTTCTCCACAGCAAAATCCACGTCAATAGATGGATACAGGGACACAACATCCATACTGCCTATTATGCAGTTTGTTAGGTCCCCAGATCGGTTACCCGCGTCGATTCTGCTGAGGAGTGCCTCCGTGCTGTCACACACATCTGGGGACATCTCAATGATGGGGCGTATGATCAGGGAGAGGAAGTAGGACAGTCTGTAGTTACTAGCAATGTTAGCCCCACAGACTGGCCGTGTTGGTGGTCCCGCGACAGGGTCCCAGCCCGTTTTATGGTCTTTTCGAAGCCCATACAACGCCGGCACGTCATTGTTCCAGGCCTGGAAGTTGTTGGCAGTCCTTTTGTTGGGCTGCATTATATTTGTCCACATCACCATATGGGCATTGAGGGTTTTTTCTCTGTCCTCATGCTCCTGTGGTGTTACCTCTCTTGTGTTAGTGATGTGGGGTTGCATTGCCTGGATGTAGTTTGGCAGGCTGTCAACCGACATTCTGCCAGACTTGTCTGTTGGAAAGCATGCTATCTCTCCATTACGCGAGCGCTGCATGAGCTTACGCAAGCCATTTGCAGATTCCTCTCCCAGTTGCTGGGCCTCTATTCTATTATGCTTCTTGCTATACTGTTCTATAATATTTCTAAGTTCGGATTTAGCTATACTAAATTGTGCTTCTGTTTGTTCATCGACCTGCGACGGCAACTGCGTGCGTTTGTTAAATGGCAAAGTCGTGGCGTGGACTCGTCGTAGGTCGAATGATTTATCGGAGTGGTTATAAAACGGAGAGTTCCAGGCTGCTGCTTTATGTGTACTTGCGCTATTGTTAGTTGTGTTGTTTCTATTTCCACCAACAGCAGCAGCCTCAGCTTCATGGTTGTTTCTATGTCTCTCATAATTACTCCTGTCTCTTTCCACTGGCTCAATGTTGTTATCTACCCTATTTTGTGTGTCTGTGTGTTCGTCTTGGTTATTCTCTTTGTCCTTAGTCTCCCTACTCCTTTTAATCCTATTACTTTCTCTTATTTCTCTGATTTCTGTGCTACTGTCATTACTTGTTTTCTGTGTCTGTGTGTTTGTTAAGATTGTAGTGGTGGTGAGAGGCATTGAATGTGTGTGTGTTGTTGTTGTTGGATAGTAAAGAATCATCTGTGCTCTACCAACATGCTAAGATAGAACACAGGGGTAAATTAGAGAGCATAGAAATAAAAATAGAATCCACACACAAGAAAGACGCAATGTTTAGGCAAATTACAGAGGCAGTAAGCATAAAAGAATTAAAACCAAAATTAAATAGAAAATATGAGTGGAACAGCAACATCACAACTTACAATTAAGGACAAAATGAAAACACACACACACATATATAAACAACTTACAATTGAAAACACACACAAAATGAAAACACACACAAGACAAAATGAAAACACACACACACATAGAACAAACAACCAACCAACAATAAATAAATAAATAAACAAACAAATATAAATATAAAAATAGAAAAATAGAAAAATGAACACAAACACACACAGACACCCGGATGTGGCGCATGCGCAAACTGAGCACGCAACCCACACACAAACAAAATGGCGTAGGATAGAAGAAAGGAAAGGCACAGAAACGAAGAAAGAAATCCCCAGTCACTGAAGAGGTCACAGAGTGTGTGACGAAAGAACTATGACTATATATATATAAACAACTATCTGGTTGTGGAACCAACCAACCAACCAGAAATTTATAAATTTGTAAATTTATAAATATATATTAAATTAAATTGAAGTGAAAGCAACTGGTGCGTGTGTTTCTTATTGGCAACATGACCCTCCCAAAGTATAACAATATCGGTTTCAACACACGATTTCAGATAAAGAATCTTGCTAAACAAATTCAGAAACGAAATATCGTAAGCCTTAGCCAGGCTAACAAGATACTGAAAACCACCATGTTCTGTTGTCTACGAAAAACCATAACATCTCGACAACTACACTTCATAAAACTGTGCACCACTTCTAGAATCTACACCAACACCATCAATACCGACGTTAGAAGATTACAACTCACCAAAAAACAAGCAGATAGGCTAAAACGAACTTTAATTCTAAACATAAAAAAGAAGATCTATAGAGAATTAAGTCATCAAGAAAAACTAAAGCGTAACCTAATAGATGAAATATCTAAAATCACCACACCAGCAGAAAAACTAACATTTATAAGCCTTATACGCCCCGAAGAACAGTACATTACTCAAGAATGTAATAAGCACTTTAACAGAAAATTAAAGTGGCTTAAACAGGCAAAGCTAAATCGGGATACTATAGAGTATACCAATAGATATCCCGACAAAATTGACGGTATCAACATGGCCGACACCTCATTATCTGAAGAGTTCAACAATGAAAATACCAACATTTATGGAAACACGAAAATAGATAGTAATGAAATGTCTGTGTTACGTTTGCCACCCAAATTTGCGACATTCAAGAAGGTAAATATGATTAGTTGTCTGTCAGAAATAGAAAAATCATTTACGAAACTACGCTGGAGCATCAAAAACAAAAACAAAAGCAACAATATACGCACACACATATACAACACACATCCCAACAACAACAGACACACAGACACAAACAATAACAACAACAATAGCAACATACCCAGATACAATACCAACAATAGCAACATACCCAGATACAACAGACACGCAGACACAAACAACAATAACAACACACACGGAGACAACAATAACAACAACACACACATCAACAACAACAACAACAGCAACATACCCAGATACAACAACAACAGACACGCAAACACAAACAACAATAACAACACACACAACAACGATAACACACACACACACGGAGACAACAACACACATCAACAACAACACACATCAACAACAACAACACACACACATTCAATGCCTCTCACCACCACTACAATCTTAACAAACACACAGACACAGAAAACAAGTAATGACAGTAGCACAGAAATCAGAGAAATAAGAGAAAGTAATAGGATTAAAAGGAGTAGGGAGACTAAGGACAAAGAGAATAACCAAGACGAACACACAGACACACAAAATAGGGTAGATAACAACATTGAGCCAGTGGAAAGAGACAGGAGTAATTATGAGAGACATAGAAACAACCATGAAGCTGAGGCTGCTGCTGTTGGTGGAAATAGAAACAACACAACTAACAATAGCGCAAGTACACATAAAGCAGCAGCCTGGAACTCTCCGTTTTATAACCACTCCGATAAATCATTCGACCTACGACGAGTCCACGCCACGACTTTGCCATTTAACAAACGCACGCAGTTGCCGTCGCAGGTCGATGAACAAACAGAAGCACAATTTAGTATAGCTAAATCCGAACTTAGAAATATTATAGAACAGTATAGCAAGAAGCATAATAGAATAGAGGCCCAGCAACTGGGAGAGGAATCTGCAAAGGGCTTGCGTAAGCTCATGCAGCGCTCGCGTAATGGAGAGATAGCATGCTTTCCAACAGACAAGTCTGGCAGAATGTCGGTTGACAGCCTGCCAAACTACATCCAGGCAATGCAACCCCACATCACTAACACAAGAGAGGTAACACCACAGGAGCATGAGGACAGAGAAAAAACCCTCAATGCCCATATGGTGATGTGGACAAATATAATGCAGCCCAACAAAAGGACTGCCAACAACTTCCAGGCCTGGAACAATGACGTGCCGGCGTTGTATGGGCTTCGAAAAGACCATAAAACGGGCTGGGACCCTGTCGCGGGACCACCAACACGGCCAGTCTGTGGGGCTAACATTGCTAGTAACTACAGACTGTCCTACTTCCTCTCCCTGATCATACGCCCCATCATTGAGATGTCCCCAGATGTGTGTGACAGCACGGAGGACCTCCTCAGCAGAATCGACGCGGGTAACCGATCTGGGGACCTAACAAACTGCATAATAGGCAGTATGGATGTTGTGTCCCTGTATCCATCTATTGACGTGGATTTTGCTGTGGAGAAATGCGTCGAAATGATCAGCGAGAGCAAGGTTGAGTTCCGTGGGATTGATACCAGTGAGCTGGGACTTCTACTTAAGCTTACCCATAGTAATAGTTACCTAGACACTTATGACCTTAGCAACCTGTGCCCTACAAGACCAGCAAGAGGCAGACCACCTACCATTACCTCAATGGCCAAGAAAACCCACACAGATAGATGGAACGGGTGGACCAGAGCCATACGGACACCCGAAAACCACGATGAACTGAAGAAAATGATTGCACATGCGGTAGGGGCCAGCATAAAATTAACCCTTAAGGAACATATGTTCAAATTTAATGGTAAAACATATGCCCAAGAGGAAGGAGCAGCCATTGGTGTTAGCATTGCAGGCGACATAGCTAACTTGTTCATGGTATGGTGGGACAGGAGACTTAAACAAAAACTTAAAGAACAATTAGAAGACAGATTAACCCTGATAATGTACTCCCGCTACGTAGATGATATAAACATCGTAGTTAAGACACCCCCACTAAAGAACAGTCAGGAACCTGAGAAAAACACAATGGAAAGCATCCAGCAAATAGCAAACTCCATCCACCAGAGCATTAGAGTTACTATAGACTACCCAAGTAGACACCCCAACCATCGATTACCTGTACTAGACACAGAGCTCTGGTTAGATACTATTAACAACCAAAAACAAATCCTCCATTCCCATTATGCCAAACCCATGACTTCCAAACATCTGATCCACCGAAACTCGGCCATTTCGGACCATACCAAAATCAACATACTGATTGCGGATTTGATACGGGTGATGAGAAATGTGTCCCGCATGTGCAACCCCGAAGAACTAGAGAGACACATACAACACTTCATCCACCGTATGCAGTTCTCTGGCTACAATCAGAGAGATAGAATCAGAGTGTATAAAGGAGCCAGAACCAAATGGGAAAAAATTGTAAATAATGACATAAATGGGACCTGCCCCTTGTATAGGAGCAAATTTTGGAATAGAATAGAAAGAACTAAGAACAAGGCCAATAGAATAAACTCATGGTATGATAGCAATAAATACCAGAGTGTAATGTTCATCAATACAACCCCTAGAGGTGAACTAGCCTACAAATTTAGAAGGGCCCTAAAGAAACATAATCTCAATATTAAGATAGTAGAAAGACCTGGTACCTCCGTAAAAACACTTATTAGCAAGACATACCCGTTCCAAAGACCCTCATGTATAGATAAGAAATGTATAACCTGTAAAATAAGCCCCCATATTAACTGTAAAACTAGAAATGTAGTATATAGCATAAGATGTACTGAGGGACAATGTAGAAACAAAAATATAGTGTACATAGGTGAGACAGCTCGTAGTATAGGGGAACGAATAAATGAACACTGGCGAGACCTCCAAGATAGTAAAGAATCATCTGTGCTCTACCAACATGCTAAGATAGAACACAGGGGTAAATTAGAGAGCATAGAAATAAAAATAGAATCCACACACAAGAAAGACGCAATGTTTAGGCACATAAAAGAATTAAAACCAAAATTAAATAGAAAATATGAGTGGAACAGCAACATCACAACTTACAATTAAGGACAAAATGAAAACACACACACACATATATAAACAACTTACAATTGAAAACACACACAAAATGAAAACACACACAAGACAAAATGAAAACACACACACACATAGAACAAACAACCAACCAACAATAAATAAATAAATAAACAAACAAATATAAATATAAAAATAGAAAAATAGAAAAATGAACACAAACACACACAGACACCCGGATGTGGCGCATGCGCAAACTGAGCACGCAACCCACACACAAACAAAATGGCGTAGGATAGAAGAAAGGAAAGGCACAGAAACGAAGAAAGAAATCCCCAGTCACTGAAGAGGTCACAGAGTGTGTGACGAAAGAACTATGACTATATATATATAAACAACTATCTGGTTGTGGAACCAACCAACCAACCAGAAATTTATAAATTTGTAAATTTATAAATATATATTAAATTAAATTGAAGTGAAAGCAACTGGTGCGTGTGTTTCTTATTGGCAACATGACCCTCCCAAAGTATAACAATATCGGTTTCAACACACGATTTCAGATAAAGAATCTTGCTAAACAAATTCAGAAACGAAATATCGTAAGCCTTAGCCAGGCTAACAAGATACTGAAAACCACCATGTTCTGTTGTCTACGAAAAACCATAACATCTCGACAACTACACTTCATAAAACTGTGCACCACTTCTAGAATCTACACCAACACCATCAATACCGACGTTAGAAGATTACAACTCACCAAAAAACAAGCAGATAGGCTAAAACGAACTTTAATTCTAAACATAAAAAAGAAGATCTATAGAGAATTAAGTCATCAAGAAAAACTAAAGCGTAACCTAATAGATGAAATATCTAAAATCACCACACCAGCAGAAAAACTAACATGTATAAGCCTTATACGCCCCGAAGAACAGTACATTACTCAAGAATGTAATAAGCACTTTAACAGAAAATTAAAGTGGCTTAAACAGGCAAAGCTAAATCGGGATACTATAGAGTATACCAATAGATATCCCGACAAAATTGACGGTATCAACATGGCCGACACCTCATTATCTGAAGAGTTCAACAATGAAAATACCAACATTTATGGAAACACGAAAATAGATAGTAATGAAATGTCTGTGTTACGTTTGCCACCCAAATTTGCGACATTCAAGAAGGTAAATATGATTAGTTGTCTGTCAGAAATAGAAAAATCATTTACGAAACTACGCTGGAGCATCAAAAACAAAAACAAAAGCAACAATATACGCACACACATATACAACACACATCCCAACAACAACAGACACACAGACACAAACAATAACAACAACAATAGCAACATACCCAGATACAATACCAACAATAGCAACATACCCAGATACAACAGACACGCAGACACAAACAACAATAACAACACACACGGAGACAACAATAACAACAACACACACATCAACAACAACAACAACAGCAACATACCCAGATACAACAACAACAGACACGCAAACACAAACAACAATAACAACACACACAACAACGATAACACACACACACACGGAGACAACAACACACATCAACAACAACACACATCAACAACAACAACACACACACATTCAATGCCTCTCACCACCACTACAATCTTAACAAACACACAGACACAGAAAACAAGTAATGACA
The DNA here is from genome assembly GCA_964016885.1 of Eledone cirrhosa. NCBI lineage: Eukaryota > Metazoa > Mollusca > Cephalopoda > Octopoda > Eledonidae > Eledone > Eledone cirrhosa. Next base: position 215,223,782 of record OZ024743.1, read on the forward strand.
GTAGCACAGAAATCAGAGAAATAAGAGAAAGTAATAGGATTAAAAGGAGTAGGGAGACTAAGGACAAAGAGAATAACCAAGACGAACACACAGACACACAAAATAGGGTAGATAACAACATTGAGCCAGTGGAAAGAGACAGGAGTAATTATGAGAGACATAGAAACAACCATGAAGCTGAGGCTGCTGCTGTTGGTGGAAATAGAAACAACACAACTAACAATAGCGCAAGTACACATAAAGCAGCAGCCTGGAACTCTCCGTTTTATAACCACTCCGATAAATCATTCGACCTACGACGAGTCCACGCCACGACTTTGCCATTTAACAAACGCACGCAGTTGCCGTCGCAGGTCGATGAACAAACAGAAGCACAATTTAGTATAGCTAAATCCGAACTTAGAAATATTATAGAAACAGTATAGCAAGAAGCATCATAATAGAATAGAGGCCCAGCAACTGGGGAGAGGAATCTGCAAATGGCTTGCGTAAGCTCATGCAGAGCTCGCGTAATGGAGAGATAGCATGCTTTCCAACAGACAAGTCTGGCAGAATGTCGGTTGACAGCCTGCCAAACTACATCCAGGCAATGCAACCCCACATCACTAACACAAGAGAGGTAACACCACAGGAACATGAGGACAGAGAAAAAAACCCTCAATGCCCATTATGGTGATGTGGACAAATATAATGCAGCCCAACAAAAGGACTGCCAACAACTTCCAGGCCTGGAACAATGACGTGCCGGCGTTGTATGGGCTTCGCAAAAGACCATAAAACGGGCTGGGACCCCTGTCGCGGGACCACCAACACGGCCAGTCTGTGGGGCTAACATTGCTAGTAACTACAGACTGTCCTACTTCCTCTCCCTGATCATACGCCCATCATTGAGATGTCCCCAGATGTGTGTGACAGC
>OZ024743.1:215229697-215244697 GCA_964016885.1 Eledone cirrhosa
GGAAATTATGTTGAGTGGGAATGATATATTATACAATGACTTTCCTGCATTTTATATATGAGTTCATTTTTCTTTAATCGCCTGCGTTTCTTCCGATTTCCTTGTGTACTCTGTTGCGACAAACTTTCTATCTTTCACTATATTCTTTTATTGTTATTTTTCTAAATCTTTCTCATTGTAATTGTCTATCAATCTATTTCACTTTTGCCTTTATCTTACTTTATTTTTACCTTTGTCGATTTTACTTTTTTTCTCCATTCGCTCTTTATCGTGATAGCACCTTATAAATCGTTTATTTTTAGCATGTACATTGAAATGTCTTCCGTTTTCTTTACTTGGTATTTATTCGGACTATTTACGTAACACTTTGTACGCTCTGCTGCTCTTTCTCCGTAAACCGCCCTTGGTAACCGAGATTGTTAGCTGAATAGAAACCTTTCTATTCTTAGCTGTCCGCAAACATCTATGGTCTGTTAATCTTGCACTGGACATGTTAGCTTTGATATACATTATTTCCTCTGTGTTCTATATGCTTTTGTATTTTGCACTAGATTTTCTTCGCCTTCGACTAGATATACTAAATAAATAGTATGATATTGATGCACATATGCGTGCGTTTCCATTTTTTATTGGAAGTAAGTGTATAATGAGATGGAATGTCGTTATATAAGAAACTCATTGAATATTCGTCGATTTAGTTCAATTTGAAGAACGAAATTAAAGTTGTATTTTGGGGATTTCTCTTTCTACTTTCAACATTATTGTGGGTGAAGTGCTCGTTTTGACCATTTTCTAAATGGATATCCAATTCTTGAACAGCTGGGTATCGCATGTGAATATTAAATACTTTCAAATGGATTGTAAGGTACAATCCACTTATTGTCAATTGTATGTTTTTGAGTTCCTTGTTATCGTTGCTGTTGTTCCTCCATCTTCTGGTTTTCTCTCTCTAGATAAGGGATATACTGTGACATCTGTCCTGGGATTGGCAGTATCTATCTATCTACCTTACGATGGACACATGTGCTGAGCTCGCTCGGTAAGTTTTGTTTAAATTCATCCGGAAATTGTAAACTGTTATCTTTCATTTTTGTACCATTTTGTAGAGGGACTGCCAGGTCAAATTTTGATCTGGTTGGTCTCTCAAAATATTCTGCGCCTTTGGGCGAAATAGTATTGTAAACATTTTATCTTTTGGAAAACTTCGAAAAACCCTATTTTGAGAAAAATGGCTGAAGCATCTTCACCATCAATCAAAGAAGGAAAGGGGAAGTCATACTCACAGCTTCCCCCTGCCACTGTCACAGCAGCAGATGCCAAAGGCAGAGGTCAGAGAGAGGAAGAATTGTCTTCACCTTTTGACCGACCACTAGATGTAGCCACAACTATACAAGCATTTGAAAACAACAACAACAACAACGACAACAACAGCAACAATAATGACAACAAAAACAACAACAACACAAACGTCACAAGTATCCACACACAAAACGAGAAAGACAACAACAACAACAAAGATGAAAACAACTCAAACGACGAGAAACAAAACAATACTAAAATCCAAAGCGAAAACAAAATATCTTTTGCACAAACGGCTAAATTATCAGTCGCGTATGTGCTGGAAGACATTTCAAAAGCAAAAGAAATGCTGGAAAAAGCCAAGAAATATGTATCTTTTGGCGAAAACGGTTCGTTTTCTATACATTCACCTCCAGAACTAAAAAAACAGACGGAATTACGAACTGTCGTATTCCGAACAATTTTAAATAAAACAAAAAAACCATCACAACCATCTCAAGCTGAAACTCAGTTAGTATTGAAAGAAGCAATGAGAGACATCACTTTTATACAAAAGGATAAACTCTATGGGAGTTTATCCATATTGATGAAAGACGAATTGGCGGCGAAAAAATACTCTGTGTCGCCAATTCGGTCCACACACTACGCCGTCTTCCCCACCTACATGGGTAAAAAAACCCAGAGGATATGGATAACCACCATCACCCCAAACATAAACTACTGGTGGTTACTAACCGGTTTCCTCAATTTAGACGAGGACAACCTCATTTCAATAGGGAAGGCATCCGGCGACGCGTTCAGTGCAACGAGCATCGAAGTTATGACCCAAATAAGGCCAGAACGCATCGCCCAAATCCCTGACCGTGTCATGCTGGATGACCGTACCCACCTCAACATTATTGTGGAGGGTAGGCGTCCCTCCTGTTACCTCCTCTGTGGTAATAGAGGTCACCTGAGGGCTACCTGTCCCCAGCTCACACAGAAAAAAACACTGCTACCAACACCAACACCACCCCAACAACAACAACAAAAACAACCACAACAACAACAACAGAAACCAACAACCCCACCACCACAACAACAACAACAACAACAAACACGTGAAAAAATAACACAGAATACTGTCCCACCCAATCCCTCCCCACCCAAAACAAATACAAAAACACACACACCGCAAACACTACCAGAAAACATACCCCTCCCACCCAACAAGGAAGACGAACCCCTTTCGTCGCAAGACGAAAAAGATCCCTTCCAACAAGTAAAAAGAAAGAAGAGGAGACGCACCACAGACACACGTTAACTTTAACCCCCCCCCCCCTCCAAGAGAACACAAACTACACACAAACCACCCCTCCCTGTCACACAACACTAACTGCTACACAAAAAAAGACCTTACAATATACATACATGAACACAGACAACAAATAATTACGGAAAACAATTTCAGCAAACCCTTCGGTCCAAACTGAAGGGCCTAACTTTATAACTGCTGTGGGACTACCTCATTTAAAAATGATAAAATCCCAATGCACTTGTACAAAACACTGAAAATAAATTTCACGGAGGACGTGGGCCCCCCTGCGCCAAACCAATCAACCGGGTCCTCCTAAAAAATGTCACCCCCCACCCCACCCAGACACCCACTCAACCACAAACACCCCAACCCCACAACACACCGATGCCCCTTCACTTCCACAAACCACCACCCCACCCAACAACCCATCCCCAACCAGCATGGAAATTGAGCGGCCCGTTTCCCGGGACGCAGAGAGGTAAGTGCCTGTTCTCCTTACCACCAACATGGCTGTGCTAAGAGTAGGGTGTCTAAATGCGCGTGGCCTGGGCTCGTCTTGGAAGCAAGAAATGCTTCTAAATGACCTCAGGTCACAATCTATAAATATGATGGTTATCTGTGAGGCCCGGATCAGCAGCATGCGGCAGCTAGCCCCCACCTATGACGACTTTGAGATGCACGCATCTCTCTGTCAGCCCGGAGGTGGGGGTGGGGTTGTCTTTCTGCTGCAAAAACATATGGGCCTTGCAACACAGATAGTTCACTTGGACCCAGGGGGTCGACTGGTGGTGCTGGACCTTGGCAGTGGTGAAGGTAGAGCCTTTAGGCTGGTAGCCGCATATGCCCCTTTTGGGACAGAGCGGCCCGACTTTTTCCAGCGCCTGGAGTCTTTTCTAGGGACGTCCCGTTCCCTGCTCTTAGTGGGGGATTGGAATGGTATCATGGATGCACGTTGGGACTATGCAGGGGCATGTCCCGATAGAGAGGGGTGCAACAGCCTCAAGGGGTTACTCGGCCGATTTGACCTGGCCGATAGATTTCGACTAGATTTTCCGACGGTACCAACCTGGTCTTGGTCAAATCGCAGCGGGTCATCTAGGTCGTACCTAGATATATTTTTAGTTAGAAATAAGGACAGGGACTTTTTAAGTTGTCCAGAAATGCTCATGGTTGGCTACTCAGACCACAAGTTGGTGACCTGCATGGTCAACCTTGATAGAACGCATAGACAGGGCCCCGGTTACTGGAAGCTCAACTTGTCCTTGCCGGCAAGTAGAGCCTATAGGGATCGGATTAGTACGTTAGTTAAGGAACGGTTGACTGGAGCGATCGTCAACAGCAGGTGGTGTGTATCTCTAAGATTAGGTTAGTCTCGATAGAATTTAGTAAGGTTCTAGCTGCGAATAGGAAGGAAAGGGAGCTAATAGATAGATAGATAGAGTAGAAGATGCAATTAGAAGCGGAGACGTGGCCAGAGTGCTAGCGTCGAGAACGGCTTTGAGCCAGTTTTTCGACGCGAAGCACGAAGGCTGCGTTGTCCGAAGTAAAATACGTGCTCTAGGGAAGGAGGGGACCAAAGCTGTGAGCTGGGCTCGCGTGACAGAGGCCAACAGTGGAACTAAATCCACCATCCGGTCTTTGCGAGACCTGGATGGACGGGCGATTCTTGAGCCTAAGCAGATGTGTGAGGCCTTTCAAAGACAATTTGCCCGACTGCTCGGAAGGGGCGGGGAGCCGGTTGGGAATGTGGACTTCGGTCCATACCTCGACGGCCTGCCGCGTCTCTCGGACAGGGAGGCGAAGTCCTGCGAGGAGCCGATTTCAGCCGCTGAGATAGAGGACGTGCTGGGCCAATGCGGCAAACGCAAATCCCCGGGTCTCGATGGTCTTCCTTACGAATTATATCTAGCTATGCCGGACTTGTTCCCCGATCTCCTCGGGGCGGTCTACTGCAACTGGCAACAGAACGGGAGAATTCCCTGTAGTGTGACCAAGGGCGTAGTCACGCTAGTGAGGAAGGACGAGAACAAGGGGGACGAAATAAGTAACTTCAGGCCCATAACTCTGCTAAATACATAGTTACAGATTTTGGCCAAGGTGCTAGCAAAGAGGTTGGCGCTTGTCGTGGGCAACCTGGTGAGAGATGCGCAGACATGCGCTATCCCGTCCAAGTCCATCCATGACAACCTCCACCTCATGCGATACATCATAGAGAGGGTTGGGAACGAACCCGGCTTTGGTGGGGCTCTGATCAACTTGGATCAATCTAAGGCGTTCGATAGGGTCGACCATGGTCACCTGGATGCGGTGCTAGTGGCGGCAGGTTTCGGACCCGTGTTCAGGGGCTGTATCACTGCTATGCACAGCAGCCGCATCTGCTCTAGGGTCAAGGTGAACGGCTACCTCTCGGAGCCGTTCGAAATCGCGCGGTCCATCCGACAAGGGTGCCCTCTCCTCCCTTCTGTATGTGTTGACTCTCGAGCCACTATTGCGGAAGTTGGAGTTGTTGCAGGGCATCCCTTTGGAACCGGAATTGCGGAAAACGGTGTCGGCCTACGCTGATGACGTGACAGTAATGCTGTCGACGGCCTCCGAAATCGAGGCGGTCGGCACCTTACTGGAGGAGTACGAAAGGTTCACAGGCGCTAAGCTGAACCGGGACAAGTCGATCGGTTTGCAACTCGGCACGTGGAGGGGCAGACCGATGCCCTCCGATGGCGTCGTCGGACGCTGGACGGAGGGCCCGGTGAAGTTCCTCGGGGTTTGGTTCGGACCGGACCTCCAGGTGGAGAAGAACTGGGCGGAGGTTACGAACAGGGTGTTTGCACTGACCCAGAAGTGAGCCAGTTGCAAACTATCCCTGAAAGGTCGGGCGGAGGTGGCGAACACCTATATAGCGTCCGTCATCTACTACCGCTTGACCGTAGTGCCCTGCCCAAGGGAAACCCTCACCAAGATGGACCGCGCGCTCTTCCAATTCCTTTGGAAGAGGCGGGCGCCTATGGTGAGGAGATCCATCTGCTGTCAACACCCTTCGAAAGGAGGGCTGGCGATGCCGTGGCTAATGATGCGTAAACACGCATTAAGGCTACGGCACCTCTACGTATTCCTCACCGGTCAACCGGTGTGGGCCTCGTTTGTGAGACGAACCTTTCCCTGACTCGTTTCACTCACAGAGCTGCAATCCTGGGTCAAGCAAAGACCGAGAAAACTGGGTGCCTGGCACACTGAGTGTGCCCAGGCGCTCACCGCCCTCTAGCAGGCGGATCCGGTTATTAGTGGAGACTCCACCGCAACATTCTATAGAGGGCTGGTACGCAGCAGGTGCGACGATGCCCTCGGAGAAGCCCTAGACATGGATGAGGATGAACTGGCCAGCCTGTTCGGTAGGACATTCAGCCCGGGACCTATGGACAACTTCCAGAAGTCCCTGGCCTGGCAGTGCTACCGAGGGGCTCTTCCCGTCCGAGAAAAGCTCTACAGACACGGGCGCCCGGGTAGGGACCCCGCCAAAAAGATCTGTCCCAGATGCGTGTGCGACGAGGAAACCGTTGCACACGCATTGGTACACTGCTCGGGCGTAGCCGATCTGTGGGGCTATGTCGAACAACTGCTGTCAAGGGTGGGACCCATCCGGTTGACCACCGAGTCTATTGTAATGATCAAGCCGCCTCCCCCCTTCAAAGATGAAGGAGACTCGGTGTTTCTGTGCGTAATAGCCATGGTGAAAGAAGTTGTATGGTGGACGCGTCTGAAAGGACTGAGGTCAGGCACCTTTCTCTCTGGCCAACAACTGGTCCGTTTCTTCCGATATCATTTCGGAAGAAGGATCAGGATGGAGAGAGAGGTGCTCTACCCCAGTCGTTTTTATGAAAGGTGGGTGAAAGTGGCGAGAATGGCCCGTGTGAATGGGCCTTCTCTTTACATAAGCCTGTAGGTGGAAAAGAGGAAGGAACGAGGGAGGACCCCCTCTCTGTGCTCCTGAGGAAAAGGGTTGCACACTTTTTTCGGGGGTGTGTGCGACCCCCCAAGGCGCCTCCTCTCTATTGAGGATTTTGTTATAAATTTTATTTTTTGTTATATTTTATTTTATTTTTATACATTGTTATTGCCTCCTCCTTATTGAGGACGCCTTTTTGTGTAAACTCCCCCCTTTGTACTTGTCCCACTTTTGATGCCCTGGTGGCAAATAAAAGAAACATATCTATATATATATACATATATATATATAGCTTTACATGGTTGCCTATTCAGATCACAACTAGTCACCTGCATCGTCAACCATGATAGACCTCATAGACTGGTACCCGGATACTAGAAGCTGAACATGTCGTTAACGACGCGTAAAGCCTACAGTAGATGAATAAGTAGTTTAGTTAAGCGCCAGATGACAGGAGCCATCGTCAGCAATAGGTGATGGTGCTCTCTCAAGAGAGCAATTAGAGTAGAGTCCATAGCTTTTAGCAAAGGACTAGCTTTTGAGAAAGAATAAACAGAGAGAGAACTGGTAGCCAAGGTAGATGAGGCGCTTAGGAGTGGCAACGCAGCTAACGGGCTAGCAACGATAACGGCACTGGACCAGTTCTTCGATGCGATACACGAAGGCTGCGTTGTCAAGAGTAGATCACGTGCTCTAGCAAAAGCTGTTAGCTGGGCCCGAGTGGCAGAAGCGAAAAGTGGCAACAAGTTTACGATTCGGTATTTGAAAGACCAAAAACGTCGCGTGCTACTTCATTCCAAGAAGATGTGCACGGCCTTTCAGCGGCACTTCGCGCAACTGTTCGAGCAGAGCGATGTGCCGAACAGGCAATAGATTTCGCTTCATACTTCGACGGCCTGCCGTGACTCTCGAGCATGGACGTCAAGTTCTGCGAAAGACCGATCACAGCCGCTGAGATACGGGACGCTCTAGGCCGCTGCGGGAATCGCAAATCACCCTGTCTAGATTGTCTACCCTATGAGTTTTACATAGGCATTCCGGACTTATACTCTTGCGTGCTCGAAACCGTGTACTGCAACTGCCAGCAGCACGGGATAATTCCCAGTTCTGTAGGCAGGGGTATAGTAACGCTGATCAGGAAAGACGAGAACAAGGGGGACGAACTAATCAACTTTAGGCCCATAACACTCATAAACACAGAGTTATAGATTTTGGCCAAGGTATTAGCAACGAGGCTGGCGCTTGTCGTCGAGAACCTGGCGGGAAAAGCCCAAACATGTAGAATTCCAACCAGGTCCATACACGGCAACCTCCACCTAATGCGATACATCATAGAGAGGGTCAGGTGTAAACCCAGTTTCGATGGGGCTCTGATCAATTTAGATCAGTCTAAGGGGTTTGATAGGGTCGATCATGGATACTTGGAAGCAGTTCTCAAGGCGGCCGGTTTCGGACCCGTCTTCAGAGGCTGGATCACAGCCATGCATACCAACATCTGCTCGACAGTCAAGGTGAACGACTACCTATCGGAGCCGTTCCGTATCACGCGTTCCATCCGACAGGGATGCTCTCTCTCCTCTATTCTGTACGTGTTGACTCTCGAGCCACTACTGCAGAAGTTGCAGCTTTTTACAGGGCATCCCTTTGAAAGCGCGACTGCGAAAAGCGGCGTCGGCGCATGCCGACAACGTCACAGTAATGGTGTCGGAAACCATGAAAATCGTGTCGTTCGGCACCTTACTTAAGGAATACGAAAAACTTACAGGAGCAAAACTCAACCGGGACAACTCGGAACGTGGAGAGGCAAACCGATGAAGTCCAACAGCGTCGTCGGACGCTGGACGGAAGGACCGGTGAAATTGCTCGGGGTCTGGTTCTCAGGTGGAGAAAAACTGAAACGGTCAAGATATCTGCGCTCAGCAAGATGTAGGCAGAGTGCAAACTATCCATGAAAGGTCGAGCGGAGGTGGCGAACAGTTTTATAGCGTTCTACCTCTACTACCGCTTAACCGCCCTGCCTTGTCCCCGTGAATATCTCACCAAAATGGAACACATGCTCTTCCAATTCCGTTGGAAGAAGCAGGCGTTCTTGTTGACGAGCTCCGTCTGCTGCCAGCATTGTATTAATTCGGAAATAAAGACTCTACGGTAGTCTATCTATCCGAATGAAAGATAAATTGACGGTCGAAAGACATTCCCTGGCCCCAATTGTGTTTACCTTCTTCCCCACTTATTCGGGAAGAAAAACACAAAGATTGACCATACAGAGTATCGATCCAGATATTGATTTCTGGGCAGATATTGATTTCTGTGCCTCCTCGACTTGAAAGAGGACGCAGTAATTTCGGTAGGTAAGTCTTCCAGCAACGAGTTCGGTGGAACTAACCTGCAAGTTCAGGTGCAAATGCAGCCAGAACGAATTGCTAGGATCCCCGACCGCATATTGTTGGATGGGCCTGCCTACTTACACATCACATTGGAGGGTAGACAACCCGCTTGTTACATCTGTGGTGGCAGAGGTCACCTGCGAGCTGCCTGTTCCCAAGCAAACAAAAAAACACCGATTTTGCCCACACCAACAACTACAACACTAACAACACAACCTCCACCACCACCACCACCACCACAAAAAAACTAACACCACAAGTTAAAACACAAATGACCCCCCCCCCCCACACACACAGAAAACAAATACAATAACATCCACACCACAAACACGAGCCGAAAATGAACCCCTCCCTCGAATACGGAAGACGAACCCTTTCTTCGTCAGACGAGGGGGGTGGGAACACTGTCATAAAGTTAAAAGAAAAAAAAGAAAACACACCACAGGAACACAAATACAAACAACACATCCCCAAGCCATAACACAGACATCAAAACAAGAAAAACACACACAACAGCAAACATAAAACATCACGCAAAAAGAAAAATTTGCATATACCTACATAAATACAATAAAAAAAAAAACTGTTAAACATTATGGCAGTATCGGTAGAGAGTCAGACGCCATGCTTTCCAGCATAGTTACGTCCCTCTATGGTCTGAGTTCAAATCACACCGAGGTTAACTTTGCCTTTCATCCTTACGGGGTCGATAAAATAAAGTACCAGTAATGCACTGGGTAATTACTGGCCTTGTGCCAAAAGTAGAAACAATTATTTATAATAAAAAGTTAATAATAACCGAAGGTTCGAATTTCGCACAAGCAACGGGGCTTCCCATCTATAAATGATAAAAGCCCCAATGGACATTTACAAAACGTTAAAAGACACTTTTATAGAGGACGTCCCCCGCCCCCGCCCCCGCGTCAGACCCATTAACCGTGTCCTCCTAAAAATACCCCCCCAAGACACCCAAACAACTCCAAACACCCCAACCCCACCACACATTGATGCGCTGTACACTTTTACAAACCACCACCCCACCCAACAACCCATACCCCATCCCCATGGAAATTGTCCGGTCCGGTCCCCGGGACGCAGAGAGGTAAGTGCCTTTTCTCTTCACCGCCATCATGGCTATGCTAAGAGTAGGCTGTCTAAATGCGCGTGGCCTGGGCTCACCTTGGAAGCAAGCAATGCTTCTAAATGACCTCAGGTCACGGTGTATAAATGTGATGGTTATTTGCGTGCGACAGCTGGCCACCATCTTTGAAAACTTTGAGATACACGCATCTCTCAGTCAGCCCGGAGGTGGGGGTGAGGATGTCGTTCTGGTGCAAAAACATCTGTGTCTCGCTACACAGATGGTACACTTGGACCGTCTGTGTACCGTCTATTCTGGACATTGGCAGTGGTGAAGGCGGAGCTTTTAGGCTGGTCGCCGTCTAAGGCCCGTTTGGGTCAACGCGGCCGTACGTCTTCCATCGTCTGGAGACTTTTCTAGGGACTCCCGCTCCTTGCTATTAGTGGGGGACTGGAATGGTATCCTAGATGAACGTTGGGACTACGTAGGGGCATATCCTGATAGAGGGGGTTGTAACAGCCTCAAGGGGTTAATCGGCCGAATCGACCTGGCCGATAGATATCGGCTAGATTTTCCCACTGTATCAACCTGGACTTGTAGAAACCACAGCGGTCAATCTAGATCGTACCTAGATAGGTTCTTAGTTAGAAATAAGGATAGGGACTTTTTAAGTTGTCTAAAAATGCTGATGGTTGGCTATTCAGACCACAAGTTAGTTACCTCCATGGTCAACCTTGATAGAACGCATAGACAGCGACCCGGTTACTGGAAGCTCAACTTGTCCTTACCGGCAAGTAAGGCTTACAGGGACCGGATTAGCACTTTAGTTCAGGAGCGGTTGACGGGCGCCATCGTCAACAGCAGGTGGTGGGAATCTCTCAAAAGAGAGATTAGAATAGTCTGTATAGAATTTACTAAGGAGTTAGCCTCAAATAGAAATAGTAAGGAAAGGGAGTTGGTAGATAGTGTAGATGAGGCAATTAGAAGCGGCGACGTGGCCAGAGTACTAGCGTCGAGAACGGTCCTGGGCCAGTTCTTCGACGCGAAACACGAAGTCTGCATCGTCCGAAGCAAAATACGTGCACTGGGAAACGAGGGGACTAAGGCTGATAGCTGGGCCGCGTGACAGAAGCCAAATGAGGGAGTAGATCCACTATCCGGTCTTTGCGAGACCAGGATGGACGGGTCATCCTTGAACCTAAGCAGATGTGCGAGGTTTTTCAAAAGCACTTTGCCAGATTGTTCGGAAGGGGCGAGGAGCCTGTTGGGCAAGTTGACTTCGTTCCATACCTTGACGGCCTTCCGCGTCTCTCGGACTAGGAGGCGAAGTCCTGCGAGGAGCCGATTTCAGCCGCTGAGATAGAGGACGTGCTCAGCCAATGCGGGAAACGCAAATCCCCGGGTTACGATGGTCTTCCATACGAACTATATCTAGCCATGCCGGACTTGTTCCCCGATCTCCTCTAGGCGGTCTACTGCAACTGGAAACAGAACGGGAGAATTCCCTGTTCTGTGACCAAGGGCGTAGTCACGCTAGTGAGGAAGGACGAGAACAAGGAGGACGATATAAATAATTTCAGGCCCATTACTCTGCTAAATACAGAGTTACAGATTTTGGCCAAGGTGCTAGCAAAGAGGTTGGCGCTTGTCGTGGGCAACCTGGTGGGAGATGCTCAGACATGTGCTATCCCGTCCAGGTCCATCCACGATAACGTCCACATCATGCGATACATCATAGAGTGGGTTGGGAACGAACCCGGCTTTGGTGGGGCCCTGATCAACTTGGATCAATCCAAGGCGTTCGATAGGGTCAAACCATGTTTACCTGGATGCGGTGCTAGTGGCGGCAGACTTCGCACCCGTTTTCAGGGGCTGGATCAATGCCATGCACAGCAGCCGCATCTGCTCTAGGGTCAAGGTGAACGGCTACCTCTCGGAGCCGTTTGAAATCGCGCGATCCATCCGACAACGGTGCCCTCTCTCCTCCCTTCTGTATGTAGTGACTCTAGAGCCACTGCTGCGGAAGTTGGAGTTGTTGCAGGGCATCCCTTTGGCATCGGGATTGCGGAATGCGGTGTCGGCCTACGCCGATGACGTAACAGTAATGGTGTCGACGGCCTCGGATATCGGGGCGATCGGCACCTTACTGGAGGAGTACGAAAGGTTTACAGGGGCTAAGCTGAACCGGGACAAGTCGATCGGTCTGCAACTCGGCACGTGGAGGGCTAAATCGATGCCTTCCGATGGCCTCGTCGGGCGCTGGACGGAGGGCCCGGTGAAGTTGCTCGGGGTCTCGTTGCGACCTCCAGGTGGAGAATAACTGGGGTGAGGTAACGAACAGGGTGTTTGCACTGACTCAGAAGTGGGCCGAGTGCAAACTGTCCATGAAAGGTCGGGCGGAGGTGGCGAACACTTATATAGCGTCAGCCTTGCACTACCGCATGAGCGTCGTGCCTTGCCCAAGGGAAACGCTCGCCAAAATGGAGCGCGCACTCTTCCAATTGCTGGCAATGCTACCGAGGGGCTCTGCCCGTTCGAGAAAGACTCTACAGACACGGCGCCCGGGTAGGGACTCCTCGAAATAGATCTGTCCCAGATGCGTGTGCGACGAGGAAACCGTTGCACACGCATTGGTACACTGCTCGGGCATTGCCGATCTGTGGGGCTATGTCGAACAACTGCTGTCAAGGGTGGGACCGATCCGGTTGACCACCGAGTCTATTGTAACGATCTAGCCGCCTCCCCTCTTCAAAAACGAAGGAGAAGCGGTGTTTCTGTGCGTAATAGCCATGGCGAAAGAGGTTGTATGGTGGACGCGTCTGAAAGGACTGAGGTCAGACACCTTTCTCTCTGGCCAACAACTGGACCGTTTCTTCCGATATCATTTCGGAAGAAGGATCAGGATGGAGAGAGAGGTGCTGCACCCCAGCCGTTTTTATGAAAGATGGGTGAAAGTGGCGAGAATGGCCCGTGTGAATGGGCCTTCACTCTACATCAGACTATAGGTGAGGAAGATGAAAGATCAAGGGAGCAGCCCCTCTCTGTGCTCCTGAGGAGAAGGTTTGCACACTTTTTTTCGGGGGTGCGTGCGACCCCCCCCCCCCCCCCCAAAGGCGCCTCCTCCCTATTGAGGAATTTTGTTATTAAATTTATTTTTGTTATATTTTATTTTATTTTTATATCTTGTTATTGCCTCCTCCTTATTGAGGACCCCTTTTTATGTAAACTCCCATCATTGTACTTGTCCCACTTTTTAATGCCCTGGTGGCAAATGAAAAGAAAGTTATCAATCTATCTACCTACCTATCTATCTATCTACATATTTATCTAGATACCTACCTACCTATGTATCTATCTCAAAAATATTATCGAGCGTGTATATTATGACTTCACAGATCCTACTCCTACTCTCACAGTTGTGACCGTCGAATCTACCTTCCCTTATAAATCATTTCACTGTAGAATATGTGCCACATAGTTTAAAGTGTAACAGTAGTTTATCATGTTTTCTTTAGACGAAAGAAACAAAAAATTCCTCTATCGTTAATGCAATAATGCAAATCTTACAGCCTTTAACTGTCTAAAATACATTTAGCGTACATAATTTCACAGCAGAAACATCCAGTAAAGTTACCAGTGAATTATGTTTTTAAAAATCAACATGTTATTGAAGAAAAACCTTAATGGCTTCAATTATGTTTTGGAGACTAATTTCGATTTAACATGAAGTAAAATATTCAGAAAGAAACCAGCAACTTGAAAACGTTCGTATATATATATATATATACGATATTTTGAATAGAATGAAACGAAATTTCATTTCTCACTCTTATTACGGCACTTACTTAAATGTAAGTATGCATGTATGTATACGTACATACATATATGTATCCAGACGTACAGTAGAATGTATATATATATACATACATGCACACATATATATGCACGTATCGGTTTACCGAACATTTATTATAATGCTCCGCTTGTTTGTTTGTAAACAAACAAACAGCCCGAATTACGCCGTACAGTGTTTGGGCAACCACGTCACCTTTTTGTTCAATACTGACACAGGAACGATGTACTAGTTTCAAGCTTATTAGCTATCGTCAGCATCGTATACCTTCCTGTCAGATGATTGAACGTCTGAAAGTATATACTTTCCTTATTCATTTTAACGGCTGAGCAGCCTAATTTGCATATCGAGTGAGTTCAGTCGGCCGGGCACACCGAAAATATATATGTATACAGACGTACAGTAGTATGTATATATATACATACATGCACACGTATATATATATATGCAGGTATCGGTTTACCGAACATTTATTATAATGCATTATAATAAATGTTCGGTAAACCGATACGTGTATATATATATGTGTGTGCATCTATGTATATATATACATACTACTGTACGTCTGTATACATATATGTATGTACGTATACATACATGCATACTTACATTTAAGTAAGTGCCGTACTAAGAGTGAGAAATTAAATTTCATTTCATTCTATTCCATTTATCGTTTTCGGTGTGCCCGGCCGACTGAACTCACTCGATATGCAAATTAGGCTGCTCAGCCGTTAATATGCATAGTGAAATTATATACTTTCAGACGTTCAACCATCTGGCAGGAAGGTATACGATGCTTCATTACGTAACTCTCTTTATCCCATTGCAGAAACTAATTAGTTGGAGTGAAAATTTAAGTAAGTTAATTTTTTTTTTTTTTTTTTTAAAGAAATTTTCTTATTTTACGTCTTATATATTATTGTTCTGCATTCTCCTGCATTGAACCACCTAGGTACTATGACATAACCTGTGTATTTGCTGGCATTAGCGTACATCTGTGCGCTTATGTTAGTAGATATATTAAATTATCTATATATTTATATATATATATATACATATATATATATATATATATATATATATATATATATATATATATATATATATATATATATATATATATATAATATATAAGATCAAAAG
>OZ024743.1:215252197-215259697 GCA_964016885.1 Eledone cirrhosa
TGGTGGTTTTGATTAATATTCCCTCAACCAACAATATGCCTTATGAAGTTAAGAAAACATAACGATAACCCGAATGTTTTAACAAAAGAGGATTCTGGGGATAAAAACTGCACTGGTTATTTATTAACAAAGATCGAAAATGTAAACACTGCAACGCAGAGAAAAACATTAGCGTAACCAAATTATCAGTTATGTCTGTCTGCACGCCTATATCACCTCTCTGCACGACTGTCTGTCTGCACGACTGTCTGTCTGCACGCCTAACGACGAAATATTTGCTTGTTTTACGTAGTCTTTAAATAGACTTGTTTTCAAGTAAAAATATTGTTTTAAAATGCTTTTAAATGGAAATGAAGCAAAACGGAAGCTTAGTGTTCGAACTGATGAATTTTGCAGGTCAATATTTTGCTGGCTCGACAACTGTTAAAGCCAGCGTAATTTTTTACGTAAGACGCTCAATGTAAACAGAACAAAGGGAAATAACTGATAACTTACGCTCAAAAATCGATACATTATATTCGATTTCGTCACATAGGGTGGGTCAATTTGAAATTATTTTTTTTCCGATGTCTTCGCTAGGGCTCAATGTACAAGTATAGCAATTTCGGTGCAATTCCGTGAGAGATTCTAAGAGCAGATGTGTGCCAAAAATCGATAGACAGACAGACAACCACAGTTTTATATATATAGATAATTTTCGTTTTTATCCAAATAGAATAATTTAACATAATTTATACTGTTAACTGTAAAAGATTGGGTTGATTCGAAATAATTATACTTTGAAGAGTATATGTAACTATTAATTAATCCTATATGTAATTGACAACTATTGATTTAAACTGTTTGTAATGTTTATAATGTTAATCATTCTAAACATTATATAAAATGCATATACAGATGGTGAAATGTGATTAATTATGATAAATATACTCATACATATTTACTTTATTTGTAAACTTCATTTGTAGGTTAAATGTGTCTGATTTTGAATTTCGTAACAAAATATTCAATATATTTATTAATTTAAGTATACTTCTGATTATCATTAGAAATACTTCATATTGTTTAATTTTGATTTAATATATTAATATAATTTCGCTGAAACATAACCAAGTACAATAGATAGTAATGATTTTAGCGGTATTTAATTCGTTGCTTCGACCTGACTTAATATTTGAAAACAACTGTCACGCATCATGTCTCTTTCTCCTTTCTTTCTTTCTTTCTTTCTTTCTTTCTTTCTTTCTTTCTTTCTTTCTTTTTTTTCTTTCTTTCCTGTTGCAGTTAGGTATTCCATCCGCTCTTTTATCTCCCTCTTTCTATTTATTTTCATCTTTTTTTCTTTCCCTCCTCTCTTCTGTTTAGCACTCTCCCTCTCTTCTGTTTCTTCTCTAACATGAATAATTAAATATTTTAACATTTATGTACTTATGACTTTATTTATTTCTTCTATATTTTCTCATACATACCCCCTGTTGATACTTATATCCCGCTCCACATCCTTCGTTCATCATGTTTAGTTTGTCAGGTTATTCCTTCTTGTGGTATATAAACATAGAGTTTTGTTGTAATAAATCACTGCCAAGACTGAAATTAAACCATCAAGACAGTCGGGGTGTGTCGTACATCAATTTATGTATTTTATCTGATGAGGACGTACTGAAAAAACAGCACAGTACCTCCAAAATATATATAATAAAACATATATTTTGATTATCTGAACGTCTTCATTTATTAATATTTTGAATAATATATATATATATATATCACCTTAATCACTTTGACCGACCAGTCTGTCGGGCGTCCATTTGGCGCCGCTGGTCACAGCACGTCGCCCATTCCTCTCTGGATCATGCTTTCCTCATCCATGTAGTCCCAATCATATTCCTAAAATCGTAATCGTAATTGACGTGCAGGGTACTGAGGCCCTTTTCTTCGTGCTGTTTTAGCCATAAGATAACGCCAGCCCACTGTCTGGGTGTGCAGGCCGGTACCTCTTCAGTTTAGCTAGCTTTTGAACTCTAGAAGATGATGAATCATCTCTAGGACCAATAGTCTGATACCTGTGTAGCATGGTAAAACTTGCGAGGACATTGAGTCCCGCTACCATAGCTATCATACAGCAAGGGTCACTGCTGCGCCACTTTTGAGACACAAAAGTAGGATTTTGCAGAGGTATATATATATATGGAGGAAGTTATAGTTCACATGAAGCATTGTGTAATGAGGTATAAACGTTTGTATAAGTATAATAAAGCCAAAACAATGCAGGTATGGACATAGAATAAAGAATGCAAATGTAAAGGATATTGTTGACAATTAGTCTTTTACCTTAGATGTATTTAAATGTACTTAATTTTCGAGATAATATTTCTTCTTCGGAGGCGAGTAAAGCGGTTAAACCAGTGTTCTAAATAGGTTGCCAAGTCATGCGGACAGGAAATGATATAGAATATCTGTCAAAGAGTTAAGGATAGGTGCATAAAGAGTAGTCTCCCTTTAAAAGGTTTTTTTGTACATGCCTTTTTAAGTGTGTGGGAGAATGCGTGAAGGTGTAAGTATGTGTGTGTCTGTGTGTGTGAGTGAGAATATATGTCTATACGTAAATGTGGGGGATAGATGTTATCTCGTGTTAGAACTGGTCTTTGTGCGTGTATGTGTGTGTGTGAGCGAGAATAAGTGGGGGTGTAAACGTGTGTGTGTGTGTGTGCGTGCGGGGTGTGCGTGCGTGTGTTGGTATAAATATGGGGCTAGATGCTCTACCACGTTATAAATTGGGTGTTGAGTTCTAGTCTATTATTGATTGGTGAATGTGTTTTGTCTATAATTAGTGCTTCCCTAATTCTAAGATTGCCGAGGTTTCTTTCCTTAGTTTCTATCCTAACTGTTATGGTTTTGTCGGCGTTTTTGCATTTAACTAGGTTTTTCTTAAATGAGGAAGCGTTAGTATTCTTTTATTCTTAAGTTAGTGCTCTTTTATTCTCATGTGGAGTGGTCTGGTCGTGCTACCTACGTAGAAGTTGCTGCAGTTGTCACACTCTAGTCTGTATACGACGTAAGCCTGGTGGCATAGGTCTGTGCCGTTGATGGGGCAGTTGGCTAGCCTGCAGCGGTTGTCATGTCTGGTGGGGTGTCTATTGGTTAGCTGTCCGCGTAGCGAAGGACCTGAGTGGGCCAGTTGGTTATCTAGTCCCGCAGTCTGATAGCTCTGCGGATGGCTGTTTTTCTTTCGTCACTGAAGTGTGGGAACTTCAGGAAGCAAGTGTTAGTGCCTCGGGTGTGGTGTCCTCTGTTCATTCTGGCACGGTTTGTGGTGGATGTCGTGTATCCGTTCAGTTTGAGTACTTCCAAGAAATGTGTGGTGTCTCGGTCTCGGTCTCTAGCGTCGGTGCATTTGTTCCGGATACGTCTAGTTCGTTCCTTATGTATCCGAACTTAGCGCCGTCTTGGAGGGCCGATCTGAAATGTACGAACAGGTCCCTGCTGGCAGCTTTTTTATAGAAGCAGGTGTGGATGTTGCCTTACTCTGTTACCCTGAGTTGGAAGTCCAGTAGGGATAGGGATCCGCGGTCATCGGTGTGTTCCATGCTGAATTTTATACTGGCGTCCATGCTGGAGAATTTTGTAAGGATGAGTATGTCATCTACATATCGGGTGAAGAAGGTATGGGAATGGCAGGTGTTGAGGGCTCGGCATTCTAGCTGGTTCATATAGGTGATGGCCAGCAGGCCCGATAGGCATGATCCCATGGGTAATCGTGTTGTCTGTCTGTATGTGTGGTGGTGGAAGGTGATGTACGTGTTGTCCATTGTGAAGGACAACAGCTGGTGTATGTCCGTCGGATGGCGGCCGTAGCAGTGGATGTCCTCTGCGACCAGGCAGTCCGTCAATAAATCGACAGCTGGATGAGCCGGGACTGTAGTGTAGAGGGAAACAACGTCGAGGCTAAATGCGTATCTATTTAGTTTAAGTTGTTCTGGCTGGAGTTGGTGTAGTCTACGTATGACTTCGTCGGCGCTACTGACATGCCTGGGGAAGGTGGAGAGTAGAGGCATGAGGACCTGGGAGAGGAGCCAGGACATTTTGTATACGGGTCCTTCTATGCTAGAGACGATGGGTCTTATTTGTGTCTTAGTACTATTCTTGTGGGTCTTGATGAGGTGGTAGAAAGTGGGCAGTCTGACATTTCTAGTGGTGTAGTTGAGCTTAACTTTATTTGGGAGTTGTCTTCTCCTACAGATGTCGAACCAGATGGAGTTGGTCTGTTATTCGATCTGGGCTGCAGTCATGTCCGGGATCTCTGTATATAGTTCATTTTCGCTTGGGTGTTCAAAGGCGAGGTTGTTGTATGTGGCTTGAGATATGACGCAAAACTCTTTACCTTTGTCGGATGGTAAGTATATAAGTTTCCTATTCCGTAGGTTCTTCAGGGCGAGTTGTTGTGTCCTGGAGAGGTTTGGGGCTATCTTCTTCTGTTTCCGTAAGATGTTAAATACGGAATGTTTTAGCCTCGAGAGTTTTTCTTCAAGCTACATCACTATTTCAGAGCACCAATTCTAATATATATATATATATATATTTATATATATATATATATAACGAAGGAAGTGTGGTAAGTAACCGGATGGACCATAACGCACCAGAGTACTCTGCCGTCGGGGTCCAACATTTTCATATATATATATATATATATATATATTGCACTGGAGAAACACCAGGGCACTGGCTTTACTGTAGCACCGGCTCAGAGCAGGAGAGTTAAGGCGAAAAAGATATCGGATGCTGAATTTGCCGACGACATAGATTTGGTGACAAATACAGTGAAGGAGGCAGAGGATTTGATGCAGGAGGTTGAGACTGTGTCGATGAGTGTGGGGCTGAGAATGAATGAGACTAAAACGAAATATCTGGTAGAGAATGTTGAGTAGCCAGAGGGGATCATTAATGTAGGAGGGAAGCCGCTAGAATTGGTTGAGGACTTCGTGTATTTGGGAGCAAATATTGGGAATACGGAAGATGATGTGGTTGAGAGGAGGAGAAAAGCCTGGGCGGCGTGCCACAGCTTGAGATCGGTGTGGAAGTCGGACCTTCGTAGAGACCTGAAAATTCGCCTCTTCATTGCTGTAGTGGAGTCTGTGCTGATGTACAGGTCTGAGACTTGGACACTGACCAAGAAACTAACTCAGACAGTGGTTGGGTGCTACACGAGAATGCTAAGGAAGGCACTGAAAACTAATCAGTATACACTGAAGATGAAAACTCAGAGGTGTAAGGGAGCCTCCCAAATGTCAGCTCAAAAGTGACACAGAGGAGATTGAGGTTAGCTGGACATGCACAGCGACATCCAGTGTTGACATTTCACTCAGTGCTCCTGTGGCAGCCCCTACATGGACACACTGGAAGGGGAAACAAAGGTTAACGTATGTTGATGCCCTAAGGACAGACACTGGTCTGTTGGAGACGCAGGACATGTCAGCAATAATGACGGACAGAGACCACTGGAGAGAACTCGTCCATGGATCTCGGGAATTGTACCCGCTCTAGAATATATATATGTATATATATATATATATATAAAGGTTTCCATATACATAAAGTTATAGATATATATGTTGCAACCGGTCACTTTTGGCTCTATGAAGAATTAATAAATTAAATAATCAGAGCAATATATCATAAATCATGTCCTTAGAATTATTAGATAAAATATATACCATTTCCTCTCCCAATTAGCATAATTAACCATATAAAAAACCAATTAGACCAAGCTATAAGAAGAAAGGCTCTTATGAAGAAATCTCCGACAAATAACCTTTCTTCTTATTATTTGGTCTAATTGATTTTTTATATGGTTAATTATGCTAATTGGGAGAGGAAATGGTATATATTTTATCTAATAATTCTAAGGACATGATTTATGATATATTGCTCTGATTATTTAATTTATTAATTCTTCATAGAGCCAAAAAGTGACTGGTTGCAACATATATATCTATAACTTTATGTATATGTAAACCTTTATATTTAATAATCTCCCGTTAGGTTGAGATACAATTTGGCGATATGTGGCTGCGCTTTCTAGCAACAAGCGTACCCGCCGTAAGCAACCAATCACATTCTTTCTAGCTTGACCACAGTCACATTGCGATTCTTAGCCATTTTTGAATCTAATTTTGGCGCGATCACGTTGGAAAACTAAGTGTCTAATTTTGAGTTTGTCTCCTGATGGATCCTAACTCAAGACATTCCTATTAATTGGATGTCTAAAAATACGGATGCAACCATGGTAGAGATATAATTACGGTATGTACACATTTCTTCTAAGATTAATTTTACACCTAATTATGTATGGTTGATGATATATTTAATCGGTTTCCACATGCTGTCGAAATGTTGGATAAATACTCTATTGGCGCCACCGCGAAGAGGCCACTTTCGGTTATTTGTCGGAGATTTCTTTATAAGAGCATTTCTTCTTATAGCTTGGTCTAATTGATTTTTTAAATGGTTAATTATGCTAATTGGGAGAGGAAATGGTATATATTTTATCTAATAATACTAAGGACATGATTTATGATATATATATATATATATATATATATATATATATATATATATATATATATATATATATATATGTATTGTTATATTTGGGGAGGGTCATATTATTATGTTGTTATAATATTGCCAGAAATAATAATAGAACACACATACTCTTTGGTCTGGATTGGTTTTAGGTCCTGTATCTTTTATATCTCCATAGTTAATTTATCTGGCAATCAATGTTAATCATTGACTGACAAAAGGTTAAAAATACAGATATAAATATATATATATATATATATATATATATATATATATACGATATATTAACAAATGGAAACTATATTTATAAAACCATATTTATTTCATTATACATATTTCAAGGACACTAGGTTAAATTTTGGTGTGCTTTCATCAGTTAAAATATAATATAGATTAGTTTTATAAATAAATATTGACATACCATTAAAGTATGCGACCATTTCTGTTGGAAGCTCCCGGATAGTGGGGTTATAAATTTATTTATACTATTATGTAAATTAGTTTCGGATATTTTTAAAACAGAGTAGATTTAAATAAGCCGTTGGGTTATGGAGAAAGAGAGAGAGAGAAAAAAAAGAGAGAGAAAAAAAGAGAGATAG
Source organism: Eledone cirrhosa (assembly GCA_964016885.1). Lineage (NCBI taxonomy): Eukaryota > Metazoa > Mollusca > Cephalopoda > Octopoda > Eledonidae > Eledone > Eledone cirrhosa. Next base: position 215,259,382 of record OZ024743.1, read on the forward strand.
ACAAAAGAGCAAACTCTAAGAGGAAAATAAGAAAAGTAGAAAGAGAAGAAAAAAGAAAAGAGAAAGCGAAAGCTCTAAGTGATAGTTTGTTGTATTAGTTTAACTTTTGAGATGAAGTGAAAGAATAAATATTTAATGGATGAATAGAGAAGTGTAAATAAGCGTGAATGGAAAATACATACATAATAGGAGAATATTAACCATTGATTAAATATGATAAATGTTTAGATTATCATTTACATTATTGAGATCTATACATTAACAATCTATACATTAAGACTATATATTATTAAAAAAACCTATATATTATTAAAAG
>OZ024743.1:215264697-215304697 GCA_964016885.1 Eledone cirrhosa
TTTATCGACCCCGTAAGGATGAAAGGCAAAGTCAACCTCGGCGGGATTTGAACTCAGATCGTAAAGGGACGCAACTATGCTGGAAAGCATGACGTCCGACCCTCTACCAATACTGCCAATCTACCGCCCATTATATTTTAATATTGTGATTTTAGTGTTATTGTAACATTTATATTTATGTGCAAATTAACCGGAGATTATCTATTATATAATTATATAGTTTATTATATATTTTATGCTTACTTTTAATCATTTATTCTTCATTTTATACTGTAAATATTATATGTATTATATTTTAATTTTATTTTCATTTGTATTTTTCATTTGTATTTTTCATTTGTATTTTTGTTTTTATTTTTATTATTATTATTATTATTTATATTTAAACTCTTAATAAGGGTTAGTTTGTGCTTCTATTGATGGAAATATGAATTGATAATATGTATATATGTGTACATGTGCATATATGTATATTGGGCCTTTTAACATTATTATTATTATCATTATTAATTATATTATATTATATTATATTATATATAGTACAATAATTCCCGCTGTATATCACCACCTCTGTTTTAGCTCTTGTTTTTGCATTGGACTATATTTGTAATATGGTTCAAAATGTTACTTACTTCCTTAGCAATTTGCACTTGATAATTTTTTACTTGATAATTTTTACCCGATTATTTTCCTATGATTTAATCTATGTACACTCCATATTCTTCTGAGTTTTCGGCTTGCATTGGCTGATAGTGCTTCTTATAGCTTCAATTGCCCTGATGAGTCCTTAATAGGACGAAACATTGTTGGCTAATAAAGACTTTTGATGTATTGAAGGCTTCTTTGGTAAATTTTCATTATATATATATATATATATATATATATATATATATATATATATATATATATATATAGGGAATACGATTGTGTAGAATTTCATATTGAAGAGACTAATACTAACCCACAACGTGTATATCAGAAGGATTACTGCGCAGAAAGCTATGTTACATCAACTGAAAGGAAAAATACAACGTTTATTTGAAGAGAAAAAAGTGTGTATTTCACACAACATAACTGGCAAATATTTTAGGCTACTAATAAGGCACATGCACCCCAGACAACGTAATGACAAATATGATCAGTTTAGACATATGCTCTTCTCAGCCATTTCATATAATGTGTTTGACAGGAAGATTACACAGTGGAAAGCAAGAATTCGCGGATTCAGCATCATTATTCACTGTCAACCCTAAATTTTCGAAACATTTCTACTTCAGAATATTTCTTGAGAAAAGCAAGTAGATTTGAGTTTTACATACATTTGAGTGGATGGTGTTGTGAAAACAACTCTCATTGAGCCGTAGTAATATGTAATGGCCAATAAATGGTTCGATATATGCTTGAGATATCTTTCTCTGAATATTCTCATCACATTACACATATTTTTGCTTTCATATGTTCTAAGAATAAACAGATTATTCTGCGAAACTGCATTATCACATTGTAGAGGGCCTGATGGAAAATCAGATATCCCAAGTTGAGACTAGAGATATAGCAAGACAAAAGTGCTTGACAGATATTGAAACCCTTTTCTTCATGTATGGCACTAGATTTCAGCACTGGGCTGACAAAAACCGAGAAGGTGTTTAGATGTGATGTGTGACAACTGTTATATATAAACGCAGGTTGTTTCTTACAATTTCCCGTCCTATCTTTCACAAGTGCCCCGAAGCATTTATTTTGTAGGTCTAGCGTAATGATTCTCTTTTTGGGATAATTAGAATTCATCAAGCCTGAAATATATTCTCGCTTTTTCTTCATTTGAATACATTTATTTGTATACATAATTAACTCTGTTTCCTACATGCGTTAGAGAAAACGGAATTGATTCTTCTTGAGAGACAGCTAATTTCAGATAATGACAGAAAACGAAAAAAAGGATTTAAATCAGTATTATCAAGGGGTTTGAAATGCGTTTGCATAATCCTTGATAAATTTTATTTAAAAAATATCTGCTAATGCTTTCACATTAAAATGCACACGAAGAAACATGAAAAAGAAAATAGATAATTCTCCTGGAAATTTTAAGAATAATTACCATGTAATTCAATAAATACACTATTACATCTAATCACCAGGGAATGAATAGGAAAGCATAGTTATTAATTAAGCACCAATTATATTGTATCACTTATGCATATCATGGAAATTTACATAATGCTTATCGGGTCAGGAAGAAAACTTTTAATACTCTAAGCATCTTATTTTACTGGATATAGGGGCCGCATATCCATTAAACACAATCATTATTACATTCAAAGGGTGGTGGATTGGCAGTATCAGTAGAAGGTTGGATGCCATGCTTTGACGCATAGAGTTACGGCCCTTGCTATTCTGAGTTCAAATCCCGCCGAGGTTAACTTTGCCTTTCATCCTTACGGGGTTGATAAAATAAATTACCAGTGATGCACTGGGATAATTGCTGGCCTTGTGCCAAAAGTAGAAACAATTATTACATTCAATAGCATTGTTTAATGTAGCGTAGTCCACCCTTCTCTCTCGATTAGGTGATTTGATAGCTCCACACTCAGGCGTCACGAATCCTACTATAACGGAAGTTACTACTCTGGCGTGAAAATGAAATTCCCAAATGTTTGCGGTGAAAGGATCTTGTGGCCAGAGGCGCACTATTTCTCTGTATGACTCTAATGTTTGAAAGAATTAGAGTATAATATCATGCGGAATATAATCATCTAGATGTCTATTGGGCCATGATTGCCAATGTGTTAAACAGCAACAATAATAACAACGTACATCTATAGCAAAGAAAAAGTTGTAATACGTATTTGTCCAAATTAGCCATGTGCTAAATAGCCAATAGATATACAAAAGTTGCCTTTGATTATAACTTATAAAGCATAGAATATTCGCAACATATATGTTGCAACACATGGAAAGCATATAAAGTCTAATCGTGTGTTCCGACTTTAAGTAAAAGCAACCATCAAGATATTTTTAAATGAATAATAACTGAATAGTAGTTAGTAATCTATATCGTATGTAAAATGTAATACCATGGTTGCCTAACAAAGTGATCTTGGTGACACGAGTGAAACACAGATGTCCCATATAGCTAATATGATTTTGTAATATAAATATATATCTCCTCGTAACGAAATAAGCATTAAGATGTACATAACACCACTGTTGCTCTTAATTGGGTCTCAAATATTTTGCTGTTTATTTTTACATTCACCGACATACACATAACAAATTCTAATACATTCAGTAAAGATCTTTCAACATTTGGCATTCGGAAACGGATTTGCTTGCATTGATAGACAGATAATTTGAGATAATGAGTAAATGTTAAGAAGGATTTAAAACAGCATTAAGTATGGTTCCAACATCTGATGGCATAATCTCCGATAAACAGAAAATCATTTTATTTTTCATGCATAAAAACAAACAAACCTGAATTAATATCAGGAACAAATAAGAGAAAAATATGCACAACATATGCATTACAAAACGAAATAGCGCAATACCGAACATTACTTTCAATTAGCATGAAACAAATAAGGAACGTTATTCATCTTTACTAAGTATGAAAAAAATGATAAAAGTAAATGTTCACCAAAGTTTGTCTAAAGGATATTAAGGTGTTATGATATTAAAAAGACATTTGTAAAAAATCATTATTTCGTCATGGCATAGCGAAATCTTTCGGAATATATCTATAGAATAACGGAACTACCTAACACATCTAGGAAATAATTCATATATATCTTGTGATTAATCACATTAGAGTGAATTAATAAAATAGATTTGGGGAACAAATATGTAGATATGAATGCCTTATTTAAGAGTAATTTTGTTATAATTGTTTACATTTTATATATATATATATATATATATATATATATATATATATATATATATATATATATATTTATATATACGTGTGTGTGTCCATATAATTAAAACGAAATATATATATATATATTTCGTTTTAATTACATGGACACACACACACATATATAAATATATAATTGTTTACATTTTATATATATATATATATATATAACAAAATTACTCTTAAATAAGGCATTCATATCTAAATCTAACACTAGCCTCACTAACAAAGAAATAGACATAATTCTAGCGGCGCGTAGAACCATGATCCTGTGTGAAGGCTCCAACTGGACCAGAACCAACCGTCCTGATAACTTCGATATCACGATGGGGTTCAGCGACTCGGCGCAAGCAACCGACCTGGTCGGAATATACCTCCTCCATAAGCTTAGGGATGAGATACCGGCCCTACAAGTAGGTGTATATAGAGACGACGCCCTGTTTGCCGTTAGAAACCATAGCCCTCGTAGAATAGAAAACCTTGACAAGCACATACACAGGTTCGTCAAGTCATACATCCTATCCGTAACTATAGACCTCAAACACCAGGTTGTCAACTTCCTGGACGTGACCCTGGAGTTGAGTATGGGCCTTACCAAGCCATACCATGAGCCTGGAGAGAGCCTTTCTTATATTAATTATGCCTCCAACCACCCTAAGCAGATTCTCAACTCCATTGTCTATAGCATCTCACATAGGATCTCGAGGCTCTCCGCCAATCAGGATATCTTCAACCAAGCGGCGGATTACTACAATAGGGCCTTGATAAGCGCCGGTTTTAACCGAGGAATCTCCTACATCCCTAATGCTAGCTCCAGAAACCCCCCCCCCCCTCATAAGACTAACGTTATAGTAAGCCATCCCTATAACCGATCACGCGGCGACTTCGAATGAGTCGGATGTAATAGTATAGAAAATCGCACTAAGAAACACGGCCACAATGTTAATTAAACTGGCGATAGTATAGGTAGCTTACCACACAATAAACATTACGACCACGGTGACAGTGACCACGGTAGCCTACTTGAATTATTCCCCTACTATAAAATCAACAAAAGCGACGGCCTACTCCCAACACCTTCCAATCAACATCTTCCTATACATAAACATAGCAGAAGGAAGAAGAGTGCACCCGACCATAATGCGAAAGGGACACGTAACGGGCTATAGCACAATAACATGCATAAGAACGGTCACCCTGATGGCAATACCCGTAGCAAACGTATTAAGACACGTAATAGCCTCCGTAACGTCCTATGGTTCCATCCCCCCCTACTCTCGGAGTGTGGCCTTCGACCTACCCCGGATAATCTTCGAAGCCTTAGAGAAGAACTTCCCACCCAACCATAGGTATAGGAAAAGCCTTAATAGGAACAATATAAAAATATTCTTCTCTACTTTTCGTAACCTAGCAGATATCATAGGAACAACAAATCACAGTAAGATCACCAACATATTAATACTTCTAATATTTAACACTGCCGGAACTAGTATTGAGCACCCTCTGCATACGCTATTTGGCAAATAACTACATGTATCACCTATCCCTCCTTTTCTCTCTCTCGATACGTAAACATGCTCTCTCTCTCTCTCTCTCTCTCTCTCTCTATATATATATATATATATATATATATATATATATATATATATTCTGGCGTTGAATCCTAACTTGTTTCTCCCTCATTGTCTAAGGCTACTTGATTTTAGGATGTCTATTGCTTAACGACATGGGTTTCTGAATTGAATGACGAAAAACGTCCTATCGATCCATTTCTGTGATTGTAAGCAATATTAGCCTAACAGTGCTCTAATCAACAATGTCGAAGTTCCAGTAATAGTTTGATTTTTCGAATTCTTTTTATTTCTCTGAATATTCATTCTAATTCATATTCACGATTGAACGCAGTTTTGCTTCAAGCGGCCTCTCAGTTCGCTTTTATTGTGTTTAAATATAATCAAATATGTAAATAATTATTTTCTTTACCGCTAACATGCATCAATCAGTTATATATATGCATCAATCAGTTATATATATATGCATCAATCAGTTATATAAGACTTCGATTTGATGGAAACTATTTGTCTGACAGTAAAATAATTATTCACATATCTCTGCTGAAAAATATTATAAATACAACTTGTAAACATATTTCATTAATAGCGAAATTAAGAACGCTTGAGAACATTTACCCACCATATAGATAAATGTTTAGAATATTTAAACATTTACATCATCATGTATTATCAGTAAAGTTCTAAATTGTTTGAAAGGTCAAAATATATTTTTCTTTATTTCCAAAGGAATTCATGCTATTTAGAAAATATTTTACGATAGGTTAAATGTTGAATACACTACTATAAATTTGGATAAAAAATATGCCACACAAACAAACAAGATTCAATTGGTCTCGTTAATATCGTATTGATTAATGTATATTAATACTTAACATTGAGTCCTTATCAATAATTCATGTTGATTCAAAATACGGGTTGTTTAAAACGTAATTAACGTTATTTCCCTTGCCCTCAGTTCACCAGAATTTCAATTTTCATCTACGTGTTAATCAATAGCTATCACTATCTCTACTTATCTATCTCAAGTAAATGACATTAACTAGACAGGTTGAATCAAGGTCTGTAAAATGTATAATGAATTTCTAGTCCATAGCTTGCCACTATGACCTGTTCTGCACTGTTATGGAAACATTTTGTCATAATTTAGAGATAATGTTATTATTTATTCAGAAGTTGTGTCTTCTTCCCAACGCAAATAACATTGTCTATTGATTCAAACTACAGAGATGTAGGGGGATCTTCAACACAACCAATTTATTTTTAACAACAGATTTCTTAAATATCATGAAGACAAAATAAAACAATTAATTGACGTCATCTCCATCAACCGATCTGAAATGTAATCATGCAATTTGTAGAGATTGAATGCTTTATTGATTGGATTATAGACATTGATTCCATGAGAATTGTACATGAAACTATGATAATAAGACTATGTATTACCGATATAGTACTTATATTGATGATTTTTTTTTAAGTTCAGCAATTCAATGCTCGAGTATATTCTGGAGATGTAAGCGGCTATGAGGATAGTGAAGGACTTCATTTCCATATGAAGCGTATAATGGGTATTCAGTTTTATCTACATTACCGACAATTGTACATTTTAATCAGATTGATAAATTGCATAGTGAACTAATAATCTAATTTTAATTCGGAAAATTGTAGAACTGAATGCAACCAGGTTTATTAAAGTAAATATGCGCATTATATCAAAACTGCGCTTCTCTCTCTCTCTCTCTCTATATATATATATATATATATATCACGTCTTTATCTGTGTCTGCGCTAAAAGGTACTTTTCATAATGTCTCAGCGGAGCCAAAACGTTGTTCGCTAGGGACTGTCGAAATGTAAGGATACAGAAAACGAACGATCGGCGACAGAGGGAGCAAAGGAGAACGTGATGAAGACGAATAACGCAGACTGAGCAAATGCTCGGCACTGAGACGAATAAAACATATCTGAAGGCGCAAAGAGAGCGAATGTGCAAGGTCGTGGCGGGCAAGGGAGAACCTAGCAAAGCAGAAGGACCCAGAGAGAGAGAGAGAGAGAGAGAGTGAACGGTCGGCGCCCAGGCAAGCATAACAGAGCCTAGCAAAAGCGAAGAACAAAACTAATTAAGGAGAACATAATGACATACAGGGACACACAAGAACGAAACTAAGAAAAGCAACCAGACACTTACAGATAGAACAAGCAACAAACTAGTGACAAATAAATAAACATATAAATACAAACACACACATACACGGTATAACGCATGTGGAAACCAAATACACAGGTCACCACAAACAACAAGATGGTGTAGGAGAGACGCAAAATTACAAATCAGTCACCGAGGAGTTCACAGAATGTGTGGCGAAAGAACTTTGACAATGAATAAAAAAAAAACAAAAAAAACATCCGGTTATCGAACAAACCAACCGGGAATTTGTAATAAATTGAAGTGAAATCCGTCAGATGCGTGTTTTTATTCGCAACATGACTCCCAAAATGTAACCAAAATATAACAATATGTATGTATGTATGTATGTATGTATGTATGTATGTATGTATGTATGTATGTATGTATGTATGTATGTATGTATGTATCTATCTATCTATCTATTAATAATCTGAGATGGACGCACGCGTGAAACTTGCTGATGTAAGTTCTGCATAAATTTGTATAGAAATTCTTGACTGTAAACCTTCATCTTTGTAGCATTTTGTAGAGGGACTGCCAGGTCAAATTTTGATCTGGTCAGTCTCTCAAAATATTCTACACCTTTAGGCGAAATAGTTAACAAAAAGATTTTTTTGAAAAGGAAACATTTTTTTTTAAATGGCTGAAGCTTCTTCACCAACATTTGAAGGAGGAAAGGGGAAGATATGCTTACAGCTTCCCCCTGCCACAGTCATAGTAGCAGATGTCAAAGACAAAGGTCAGCCAGAGGAAGGATTTTCTCCACCTGCTGACCGACAACTTGACGTTGCCATGGCAACAAACCAAAAGTGTGAAACAATGAACAAAACCAACACAACCAGCAGCACCAGCAACAACAACAACAACAATGCTACGAACGAAAACAACACCAACAACAATAACAATAACAACAACAAGATCAATAACTGTGATAACAACAACAATGATAACAACAACACCACCAACTACAACAGCAATACAAACAAGGAAAAGGTCTCATTCGCCCAGACGGCAAGGAAAACCCTCGACTATCTGCCAGTAGATATAAGCAAAGCGAAGGAGCTACTGGTAGATGCCAAAAAATACATAGTGTACGGGGAAAATGAATCATTTTCGATCCACCCACGCACCCCGGAACTAAAAAGCCAGAGACTCCCAAACACTGTCATGTTTAGGACAGTCTCAAACAAAAGCAAAAAAACCAGCTCAACCATCACAGAGTGAGATAGAGCTGGTTTTAAAAGATGTCATGAAAGACATTATATTCATTCAGAAGAATAGACTCTACGGAAGTCTATCCATCCTCATGAAGGACAGGGACACAGCAGTGAAACTGTCAATAAAACCAATCACATCCACCGCATACACCTTCTACCCTACGTACATGGGTAGAAAGACTCAAAAAATAAAAATTCACACCACCCTGCCGGTTATGGACATATGGTGGGTATTGACAGGTTTCCTGGACCTATCCATGGGAAAGACATCAGGTGACGCGTTCAGTGGAACTGGCCTTGAACTTGTAGTTCAAATGAGGGCCGAAAGGATCGCCCAGATCCCTGAACGCGTCATACTGGATGATCAAACTTTTATCAACATTACCGTTGAGGGTAGGCGGCCCTCGTGTTACCTATGTGGAGCCAGAGGTCACCTGAGGGCTGTCTGTCCTCAACTTAAAATGAACACCCCAAACATGCCTACACCACCAACAACTGCACAACTAACACAATCACCACAACCACCACTACAAAAACAACAACCACAGCTCAAACCAAAACAAAACACTGTCCAACCCATCCCCCCCACTAAAAAAAAACAATTTCCAAAACACCCGCACCTCAAACACAACCCGAAAATCTACCCCTCCCCTCCAACGCGGAAGACGACCCTCGTTCGTCCTCAGACGAGGAGGAGCACTTCTACACAATCAAAAGAAAAAAAAGAAAACACACCTCAGACACACAAATGAATGCAACCCCTCCCCAAAACATACCACAGACACCAACACAAAAGAGCACACAAAAGCAAACAAAAGACACCACACAAAAACAAAAACATGCATACACATACATAAACACAAGAAATAAAAAACTGCTAAACATTGTGTACAACAACAATTTAGTAAAAACCCAAGGGCCTAACTTCACCCAGGCAGGGGATTTCCCCCACCTCAAAATGTTTAAGGCCCTAGAGGACACATATAAAACACTAAAAAACAACTTTAAAGAGGACGTGTCCCCCCCACCCCGCCCCTGCGTCGAGCCCATTAACCGCGTCCTGCTAAAAAACTTCCCAGCCCCTCCCCAAACACCCACACAACCCCCAACACCCCAACCACACAACATACTGATGCCCACACACTTCCACAAACCACCACCCACTACCAACCCATCCTCCACCCACATTGGAAATTGTGCAGCCCGTTACCCGGAACGAAGAGATGTAAGTGCCTTTTCTCTTCACCACCAACATGGCTATGCTAAGAGTAGGCTGTCTAAATGTGCGTGTCCTGGGCTCAACTTGGAAGCAAGCATGCTTCTAAATGAACTCAGGTCACACGTATAGATGTGATGGTTATTTGCGAGGCCCGGATCAGCAACGTGCGGAAACTGGCCCCCACCGTTGATGACTTTGAGATGCACGCATCTCCTTGTCAGCCCGGAGGTGGGGGTGGGGTTGTCGTTCTGTTGCAAACACATCTGGGTCTCGCAACACAGACGGTACATTTGGACCCGGAGGGTCGACTAGTGGTTCTGGAACTTGGCAGTGGTTAAGGTGGAGCGTTTCGGTTGGTAGCCGTCTACGGCCCTTTCGGGTCAATGCGGCTGGACTTCTCCCATCGTCTGGAGACTTTTCTAGGGACGTCCCGCTCCTTGCTATTAGTGGGGGACTGGAATGGTATCCTAGATGCACGTTGGGACTACGTAGGGCCTGTCCCGATAGAGAGGGGTGTAATAGCGTCAAAGGGTTAATCGGTCGTTTTGACCTGGCCGATAGATATCGACTAGATTTTCCAACTGCGCCAACCTGGACTTCGGCAAACCGCAGCGGATCATCTAGGTCGTACCTAGATAGGTTCTTAGTTAGAAATAAGGATAAAGAGTTTTTAAGTGATCAAAAATGCGCATGGTTGGCTATTCAGACCACAAGTTAGTGACCTGCATGGTCAACCTTGACAGAACGCATAGACAGGGACCCGGTTACTGGAAGCTCAACTTGTCCTTACCGGCAAGTAAGGCTTACAGGGACCGGATTTCCACTTTAATTAAGGAGCGGTTGACGCTTGCCATCGTCAACAGCAGGTGGTGGGGATCTCTCAAAAGAGAGGTTAGAGTAGTCTCTATAGAATTTACTAAGGAGTTAGCCTCAAGTAGAAATAGGAAGGAAAGGGGGTAGTAGATAGTGTAGAAGAGGCAATTAGAAGCGGCGACGTGGCCAGAATGCTAGCGTCGAGAACGGCCCTGGGCCAGTTCTTCGACGCAAAACACGAAGGCTGCATCGTCCGAAGCAAAATACGTGCTCTGGAAAACGAGGGTACCAAAGCTGTTAGCTGGGCCCGCGTGACAGAAGCCAAAAGAGAGAGTAGATCCACTATCCGGTCTTTGCGAGTTCTGGATGGACGGATATTCCTTGATCCTAAGCAGATGTGCGGGCTTATCAAAAGCACTTTGCCAGATTGTTCGGAAGGGGCGGGGAGCCGGTTGGGGAAGTGGACTTTGGTCCATACCTCGACGATCTGCCGCGTCTCTCGGACAGGGAGGCGAAGTACTACTGAAGGAGTACGAAAGGTTTACAGGGGCTCAGCTGAACCGAGACAAGTCGATCGGTCTGCAACTCGGCACGTGGAGGGGCAGATCGATGCCCTCCGATGGCGTCGTCGGGCGCTGCATGGAGGGCCCGGTGAAGTTTCTCGGGGTCTCGTTCGGACCAGACATCCAGGTGGAGAAGAACTGGGGTGAAGTAACGAACAGGGTGTTTGCACTGACCCAGAAGTGAGCCGAGTGCAAACTGTCCCTGAAAGGTCGGGCGGAGGTGGCGAACACTTATATAGCATCCGTTATCTACTACCGCCTGACCGTTGTACCTTGACCAAGGGAAACGTTGTCAAAATGTAGTGCGCACTCTTCCAATTCCTTTGGAAGAAGCGGGCTCCTATGGTGAGGAGATCCATCTGCTGTCAACACCCTTCGAAAGGAGGGCAGAGGATGCCGTGGCTAATGATACGTAAACACGCATTAAGGCTACGACACCTCCAGGTATTCCTCACCGGACAACCGGTCTGGGCCCCGTTTGTGAGGAGAGCCTTTTCCAGACTCGTCTCGCTCACCGAGCTGCAATCCTGGGTCAAGCAAAGACCGAGAAAACTGGGCGCCTGGCACACCGGGTGTGCCCAGGTGCTCACGGCTCTCTGGCAGGCCGACCCGGCTGTCAGTGGAGAATCCACCTCGTCATTCTATAGAGGGCTGGTGGTTAGCCGGTGCGACGACGTCCTCGGAGAAGCCCTTGGCATTGAGGAAGACGAACTCGCCAATCTGTTCGGTAGGACATTCAGCCCGGGACCCATGGATAACTTCCAGAGGTCCTTGGCCTAGCAGTGCTACCGAGGGGCTCTGCCCGTTCAAGAAAGGCTCTACAGACACGGGTGCCTGGATAGGGACCCCTCGAAAAAAAATCTGTCCCAGATGCGTGTGCGACGAGGAAACAGTTGCACACGCATTGGTACACTGCTCGGGTATTGCCGATCTGTGGGGCTATGTCGAACAACTGCTGTCAAGGGTGGGACCGATCCGGTTGACCACAGAGTCTATTGTAATGATCAAAACGCCTCCCCTCTTCAAAAACGAAGAAGAGGCGGTGTTTCTGTGCGTAATAACCATGGCGAAAGAGGTTGTATGGTGGACGCGTCTGAAAGGATTGAGGTCAGACATCTTTCTCTCTGGCCAACAACTGGTCCGTTTCTTCCGATATCATTTCGGAAGAAGGATCAGGGTGGAGAGAGAGGTGCTGCACGATAGCCGTTTTTATGAAAGATGGGTGAAAGTGGCGAGAATGGCCCGAATGAATGGGCATTCACTCTATATCAGACTATAGGTGAGGAAGACCCCTCTATGTGCTCCTGAGGGGAAGGGTTGCACACTTTTTTCAGAGGCGCCTCCTCCCTATTGAGGATGTTGTTATTAAATTTATGTTTGTTATATTTTATATATTATTTTCATATTTTGTTATTGCCTCCTCCTTATTGAGGACGCCTTTTTATGGAAACTCCTCCCATTGTACTTGTCCCACTTTTTGATGCCCTGGTGGCAAATAAAAAGAAAGTTATCTATCTATCTATCTATCTATATATATATATATATATGTTCGTGTGAAGATGAATATAGTGTAAAATGCAGTTATAAACATTGACCGATCCGTTCCCTCACTCGAACATACTAAAAAATAACTTGCTAACATATTACTTTTCTCCCAGACAAACACACTCAATCTTAATTGTATAGAGCTACAAAAGCAGAAAAGTGGGGTAAGCTTGGACTGTTGTAGACAGAAATGATATGTCTACCGTGATATGGTCTTCTCTATGGGCGGATACTATTTCTACATAACTACCTAAATTATGATTTATGTCAACACCAGTCAGTGAAACAAAATATCTTAATTACATATTTGAAACTGTAAATATTGATCATGCAATTGGAATGTGCTTATGCGTCATATTTCATATACCAATTTCTGTTTCAACTCTGCTCATATTGTGAGAAAACTTACATTAATATTAATAAATTATTATTAGTATTATCTTTGTTGTTCAGTCTATGAAGACGTGTGTACACATCGCTCAGTAAGTTTTGTAAATTCTCAGGTTTCTTATATAACATTCATTTTAATACTTTTGTCACAACCACAGTATAGACCGCCCTATCAAACGAACCCCATAATATTTGGACTAAAGTCCGTAATATTTAAAGCTTAATATTTCTTTTATTTTCAATGGTTACTTCCGTAAATAAATGGAAGAAATACGCTTTCACGAAGCCAGCTGCCACGTGACCGCTATTGAAATGTTGACACTAATGTCCCCACTGATACCATTTCCACCACTACAGAGAATAAAGACACCGCCACCAACAACATAAACAGCAACATCAACAAAAAGATCATAAAGAATTAGCATTCCATGAGATCGTAACATGTCAAATATTTTATAAATGCTTAGTAAATATAAAGAACTAACATTTGAAATTGAGAGAATATGGCATTTTAACGACTCTGCAATATTAGGGAAAATAATAAAAGGCAATGAAAAATATTTGGACCTCGAAAGTCAAAGAAGTACTGACTGTCACTGTCTATATAATGAGTTGAGAATGTGTGTTACCCAATTTCTCTCAAGATATGAAAAGTAAAAGGCAGTATTAAATGAAGGTTCAGAAAATAATAATTGTAAAATAAATAAAAAAGCAATATTAAATGAAGGTTTAGAAAATAATAATTTTAAAATAAATAAGCAACAAAAATAGTAATAATTGTTTCTACTTTAGGCACAAGGCCAGCAATTACCCAGTGCATTACTGGTACTTTATTTTATCGACCCCGTAAGGATGAAAGGTAAAGTCAACCCCGGCGGGATTTGAACTCAGATCGTAAAGGGACGTAACCATGCTGGAAAGCATGGCGTCCGACCCTCCACCGATACTGCCAATCCACCATAATAATAGCAATAACAAAAAGTAAAACCCAACTACTGGGTCGACCATTCCTCTATACCCCTTTCTAATTCCATCCTCTCATCCCATATCCCTCTCTGGAAGGAATCTGCTGTATTCAGACCTGGATAGGAGATAGACTCCGCCAATCTTCCAGAATATCCTAGATACGCAGCGGCGCTACTACTTGATCAGGCGTTACGGTTTTGAAGAAAAAATAATTTATTTATTGGCCAAAATGACCGACACATAGGGGACAACATATACAGGGAGAATAGGGGATTAGTAGAATATTGAGTAAAAAAGGATAATCAATTAAATGTATAACAATAATTCTTACCCAATATGGATAATAGCATACAGGGGTCACTCATGACTTTTCCCAATTCTAAGCCCCCGTACTTTCCAATAGCACTCTATTCTCGTTATGATCTTTCACTATTATATCAGTTGTATTGGCGTTGATTGTTATGTCGCTTTTCACAAGGTAATTCCATAGGATTGTCATGTTCTCGCCTCCAGTTTCTGCAGCTGGATTATGGTTGTACAATTTTCCCTCTGTGTTTATACCAAAAAGCCTGCATATTGCACATTGAACATATTGGCGCAATCTATCATGCCTCGATTTATATTCCTGGGGTGATAACACCTTGCAGCCTGACACCAGTTTTTCAATGGCCTCAACATTCTCATTACAGAATTGACACATTTGCTCAGTTCTATTTCTGATCATATTTTTTCGACAGTTACGCGGGGAAATACGCGTTGAATGACGCATATAGAAACCAACATATAGCCCTCACTCTCTAACTTTATCCCAGCGATCTGCATCCACTGATGGGTGAGAGTTTTATCTACATTAGGTTCTTTGTTACGGCGCACATGCAGTTGGCTTTGCGCTCATTTAGTGCACAGTCTCGTTTGAATATCGCAAATATATTGATGCTCTTTGCAGCTTTAATTAAATAATATATGACAAAATATTCCCTATTTTTATCGTTTGTAGAACGTATTTCACTTCTAGTGATTATTTTTATTTTCACCAGCCACATTCGTATTTTTTCCATGTCTATATCTTTATATTAATAACATTTCACCATTTTCTTGATCGATATCTTATCGTCTGTGAGTAAAAGCACATCACATATGAAATAGGTTTTTATGGTCTTTGATTCTAACATCCAATCGCTTGGTTTTGACCTCTCTCTGTCTTGGCATCTCTCATATTTTGTTTACTTTTCATTTTCTGACAACGGTTGTGATATATGTTCATATTAACTCTATCATGTATGTGGATATATTCTTTTCCGAATAACACTGAGCCCACAGTGATATAGTGGTTAACTGACATACTGTATAGCAATTCTGATCTGCTGCATTATGTATTTTTTGGTGTTCCTGGTGGAGAGGATTTACAATCATTCTATCACGACTTTTACACCAGTGCTCCTTCACAAAGTTTCTGAATGTTGTTTGATCTCTTCCTCCCTATTTAATTAATTGTTAACGGATATAGGTCATGCAGTTAATTCTTGTCATTGTTTTAGCATAAAATTCTGGATTCAATTTTTATTACATTAATTTTTTTCAAAATTGTTCAAATCCCGCCGAGGTTAACTTTGCCTTTCATCCTTACGGGGTCGATAAAATAAAGTACCAGTAATGTACTGGGTAATTGCTGGCCTTGTGCCAAAAGTAGAAACAATTATTTTTTTTCCAAATTTGGTTGCTGTTCCGTCTTTGTTTTAATGTTTTTGCTTCCTTGAGAATAAAATAATTTACTTTTCGTTTCTGTTTCTTTGTTTTTTCTTTTATTAATTTGCATGGTTTTCATTAGACACTTTTTGTTGTCAAAGAAGTATTATTCATTATTATATACTTAATAAAATTGCTTATTGGTTCAAAATAATATTCATTATTACTATGAGGGCGGTGGATTGGCAGTATCGGTAGAGGCTCGGACGCCATACTTTCCATAGAGTTACGGCTCTTTATGATCTGAGCTCAAATCCCGCCGAGGTTACCTTTGCCTTTCATCCTTATGGGGTCGATAAAATAAAGTACCAGTCACGCACTGGGGTCGATTTAATCGACTTTCCCCTCCCCCAAATTACTGGCCTTGTGTCTATATAAGAAACCATTATTATATATTTAATAACATCGCTTATTGGTTCAAAATAATATTCATTATTACTATGAGGGCGGTGAATTGGCAGTATCGGTAGAGGGTCGGACGCCTTGCTTTGACACATATAATTACGGCCCTTGCCATTCTGTTTTCAAATCCCGCCGAGGTTAACTTTGCCTTTCATCCTTACGGGGTCAACAAAATAAAGTACAAGTAATTCACTGGGATAATTGCTGGCCTTGTGCCAACAGTAGAAACAATTATATACTTAATAAGAGCGATAAGCCACAGACATACTCGAAGAATCTAACTAATCCAATCCAAGTCAGGGCCTTCTCAATAATGTTGGAGGAACCTTTCACTGATCAACCTCCACCGTTTTGGTTTTGGTAATATGTTCAACAGTGTTGCCGCTCTCATCACGCTTGGCCAATTGTGGGTTGATGTGTCTGCCCGTTGATTCTCAGGATTTCATCCGAAATCTAATATCTCTTATCATCCTCAACAGACAAGGGCCTGGTGGGGGTGCCATTTTATTTGCCAACTCCACGAATATGAAGCTGGTTCTACTGGGTTTCATGGTACAAGAGCAGGCAGACGCATTACAAAATGGCCTAGAAACCGAATTGTAAAGTGGACTGTCAAATTGTCCACACTGTCTAACCTCAATAGGATTTTCTACATTAATGCAGGCGCCAATCTAAATAAATGTTTCTATAACCATCTACAAGCTAAATGAATACTTAACAAACATAAACGTAGCTTTCAATGACCTCTTGTAGTTTATATTCCCTACATAATATAGAGGCTATTCAATCGATCCTTCTCAAAAAAATAGATGTTGAGCCAAGCCCCTACTCTAAGTGATTTATACAAGATATTAATTTCAATGATAAGATCCTATGTAAACTTAAACCCCTTTCACAAATATATCCTGAAATACACACAGAAAAATTATCGAGTGACAACCGCCTTTTTCTGTAAATATAAATATTAACGTAAGTAAAAAAAAAAAATCTAAGAATTGAAATATAAACACGCCCCGCTCCTCACCATTAACTTATATTATAATATCTTCAGGAAACACTCCGTCAAAATCTGTTTGTGGTGTGATCTGTTCTAAAATAATTGATAATACCAAACCCCTATGTTTTTCTCATTTAAACGGAAAAATCTCTTTTTTGTTATATTTAAGATGTTCGCATTCCCTACTACTTTAAAACATTCACAAACATACATTTTCTCAAAATATCACTCATTCACTTAATATGTAACCCAACCAGCCCAAGGTGGGGTTTTAACACTATTAGAGTAACACCAAATACGTGAGTCCTAAATTACTAATTTTGTAACCTCATTTTGCATTTTCCCATCATATTCTTTCTACGCTTTCTATAATTTCCACGCAAAATAATTATCATCTTTTCGTCTTTCGTCTGCTATGATGATATCCTGTCTTTAGACATTCACAAATATAAATGTTTATCAACATTATCGTAGGCGTATATGTGAATATGGATTTAACACCATTATATGACTCCTCTTCTCTCGTATGGTGAGAAACCTCCTCTTACCAATGCATATCACCAAAACGTTTTGCAAAATCTCGTTAAATGTCTATGCACATAGGCACATAGGCACATAGCTTACGATTTTGTAGGCTTCGTTGGCTGAAGAAAACGAATGAATTGTCCTGTGTACGAATAATAATACATATATTAATATATACTATCTAAGACGGAGGTGGTCCACTGTCTGGATAAGACCAGGAAATAAGATCAATCCTGAGAGAGGACATGATAATAATAATACATCTGATAATATGTTTTTATAGGTTTTATGGGTAGACGTTGCTAAAGATTTTAAATATACAATCAAGAATTTACAGAAGGAAGTTTATAAAAATGAAGGAATATTATTCAGTTATGTAAAGAATGGTCTAAATACTCATAGAATAATACACAATAGACCACATGTTCTGCTTCAAATGAATGTGTAATCATCAGCATTAGTACCGAGCAACACCAATAATAATAATAATAACTCCAACAACAGGAATAAATATTTCAAGAAATTTCAAAATGAAAATAAAATTTCTTTCCCACTTTTACATTTAATAAGAAGACGGGAAAGTTAGAATGTAGAAAAAATCTCTCAAGAGCATCAATAATTATTATACTTGACATTAATGGTATTAATATATTAATCATAATAGGGAAAATGAAAGAATCTGCATAACGTTAAAAAGATAATATTTTATTCCCAATATCTAATATATTCTTCGTGGTGTTTCTAATTGGTTAATTCTGTTCAATAGTGACCGAGTTAATGGGATTTAAAACGTGTAAAAATCAAACCAAATGAATGTAACGATTAAACATGCAGAAAGAGGAAAAATAAAACCTGTGATAAATGATGGATTAAATACACGAAGCATAATTATAATAGGGCCAAATAAATGGATATAGCCGGCAAATCTATCGATGACAGCTCTAACTTCATTCTAATCCATTAGAGTGACTATTTTCAATAAATCATTAATTAAAGTTGCCTTTACAGGATGCTAGATTACATAATCTGTTTTGACACTTGCATGTTTCTTAAATCGGTAATGTACAAAGGCTAGAAGCATGAAATGGTTTAGAATCAAGCTTTATGTTTAAAACAGATTTTTTCAAATATTATACAAAAAGCAGTCAGTGCTTTGTGTTCCATATTCGTTTTTTCTTGGATCTGTATCAATATATCAAAGAGTTGGCATTCACTCACATTGAGTCAAGCGAAAATTCCATGGGAATGTTGTTAATGCTACAGCCGGTTCTGGAATAATCAACCACCTACAAATTCAAGAGGAAACCATTCCGGTATATTGCATTAATATAATTCATGTAAGATAATATTAATTATAGAAATTATTTATTTAAAGAAAAGCTTGCGCTTATTAAATAGTAGAATTATAAGAATTACTCATGTTAAGAAAACTAGATGTAATATAGTATAAACATGTTTATTTTCGTGCACAATTTCGCATAAACAATTTCAGAAATTCATTATATATACATATAAATAATAATAAAAGTATAACTGAAATACATATGGCTTCTCACAGAAGCCATACAAATAGCTTTTGGTTGTTGAAGTCTAATTGAATGGCCAAGAACAGTGAAAATAAACAAATACAATATTTTCATTCGGAATAATATCTTAAAATTTGAAATTGTATTTTTACAGACTTTGATTTCCCGGCATACTATACTTACTGTTAACGAATATACTTTATCCATGCTATCAAACTATACAACGATGAATTTGATGAAAGTATATTTTTATTAAATAAAAAAAATCGATTTCTTACGAGCTGTGGGGAAACGTAAATAATTTCAATTTTAATATTAAAATGTAATTCTCATTGTAGATTAAAATGTTATGGTTAACGTATATTTTCTATTATTATTGTTGTTGATATTGTTATTATAAGTTTAGACCTATGTGTAAACTTATAAAATTAAGCAACCTAACGGTTCACCAACAACTTAATAACGGTTAATACAAACCCTAGAAAAGATAGTTTGTAGATAAAAAAATGTATAAGATACCTACAATAACAACATGGCCAGTAATTCGGACGAATTTACATTTAACAATCAAACACCTATTGACAATAAACGACTTAAAATAATCCCATCGTTAATAGCTGTGAGTAACAAACAACACATGCACATAAATACGAACTACAACACAAAAACACTTAAATGAAAATCACATACCCAACTGTATCTAGTGCTTTGCATTACACCTTACATAATAAATACCAACATTATCACCACGTGCCTCTCTAACAAATTGCACACTATCTTAAACATTTATAACAATTATAACGTGCTTTAACACCCCCACACAAAATATCTTTATTTCAACTGCAGTATAACTCATACCCCATACATGCCTTATTGACTGTATTGACTCCTGCATTGTACAGCAATTGTCCTTGCATATAATGTAGTTGCCTCTGTTTTTTTTGCTTGTGATTTTTGTTGCTTGTGCTTTTTACTTTTACTTATACCTATTACACTTCCAATCAGTGTTGCCTGTAATTGTCTTATTTCAAGCGGAATATTTTTTAAACACCTTACTCTCCACATGATGCCGTTGACACTAATAACAATTATGTACCCTAAATTTTATAAATGACTAGGTTGCTAGTTACATATTTTCGACATTCCTTATACTCCGATGATTTCAGACTTCCCTCTGGAAGAAATAATTGTCAGCTAATAAATATTCTAAACTAAAATTTGATCGTTTCAACACTTTGTATTTATATATATATATATTTAATACAATAACAGAGATAGTTTAAAGCTAAGCTCCGACTGGTAACCATCTCACTCAACAAAGATTAGGTTATATGTTAGTATAAACCCAATTTAAGTGTTTGGGGTGCTGACTATATGTATTTTGTGGAAAGCCAGTTGTATTATTTTATGAGATATAATTAAAGTTAAAATATATCTCTCTTTCCAAACAATTGTTTCATTATAAGTTTTCTACAAATTGGGAGAATGTTTCCAGTTTATGTAGAAGCCTGACATATATTCATGTAAGAATATATTTAGGTGGGCACTTATAAATCTTCAGTGGAAGCCCATTAATCTTTGATATAAGAAAACATTCTTACCGCAGTTAAAAATCGTGTCTGCTAAGCTGCTCCTTCACGCATCGAATGACCGCCAAATTTGAAATTCCAGCAGTCTGTTGACTGAGGAAGTATCATAGCGCCACTAAGCGGGAAAGGGAGACAACCACGATTCACGAGAAAAGAAAATAATAAACACGTGGGTTAATTAGTTTTTTTTTAGATATTATCAATCCAACGTGTTAAGAACTCAATTGAAATTAAAAAAATAAATGTATGCATGTATTAATTACACACGCATATAGATATTTTCTTAGGCTAAAAACAGAAGTGATACCTAAATAACGTACCGCATCTCATAACCGTAGTAAATACGGAAGGTTACGCTTTAAAAGGCGATTGGGAATGTAAATCTCTGGCCAAATTAAGAGTAAAATATTTAATGCACGCGGGTTAATTAGTTATTTCAAAACTAATATCAATTCCACGTGTTAAGAACTCAATTAATTTAAAAAAATAAATGTATGCATGTAATTATATACACATGCATATATATATTTTCTTAGGCTAAAAACAGAGAAGTGACAACCAAAAAACCTCCATATCTCATACCAGTAATAAATACGGAAAGTCATGTTTATAAGGTACCTGGAAATAAATACCCCTGGCTTAATCAAGAGTAAAATATTTAATACAATAACAGAGATAGCTTAAAGCTAAACTCCGACTGGTAACCATCTCACTCAACAAACATTAGGTTATATGTTAGTATAAACCCAATTTAAGTGTTTGGGGTGCTAACTATATGTATTTTGTGGAAAGCCATAAATATATCTCTCTTTCCAAACAATTGTTTCATTATAAGTTTTCTACAAATTGGGAGAATGTTACCAGTTTATGTAGAAGCCTAACATATATATATATAAGTGTGGTGGTAGGTGAGCGTATGTATGCCAACATGCGTTAGAGAGTGTATGAGTGTCTATAGCTTTATGCATATATAATATATATACATATATCTGCCTGCGTGTACGCGTGTGTTTATCAGCATGCAAACGAGAGTGTATGAGTTTCTATTGCATTATACATATATATAAGCGGCTTTCAAATATCAAATTAATATAAAGCGCTTTTTATGATAAACGAATTATGTCTAGACGTCTCTTTGTTTCACCAAAATGTTATTGATATATTCATGTCGTTTATCTTTCTCGTTCCAATTAATACTTGTGACTAAATCAATGACTTCGCATCGTGTTATATTAGTAGCATATTTTGTAATGAAATGTTGTCTCAGCAATTTCTATCTTTTTGGAATGGTTTCATATAAAGTAAAAATGCTTTTCATTATTTATGGTTTTCGTATTTTAAGTGTGTTGTCCATGAGATATACGTGTACACAGACGGTGTTATAAAATAGGAAAATAGTCAAACTGCACGAAATAAAAAGTAATTGAGTACTATGTCATGTGGCAAAACGGAAATAACAAATAAACAGTTGAATAATGAGTTTAAAAATATCAATATAACTAAATACGCAAAGTAATAAACAGGCCAATAAACATAAAAAAAACAACACTATCAGAAATTAAATACAACCTCATGCTCGGAATCGAAATGTATGAGATATAAAGAAGTAAAATTAAACATGACATAAGAATTATTGAAGACGTTAAGAAGATGCTAGACACTGGAAAATAATACACTTACAAACACACACAGAGACAGACACACACACATATGGATATATATATATATATATATATATATATATATATATATATATATATATATATATATATATATATATATACTAGAAGATTTTTTTAAGAAATCAATTTCAATTTAGATATATGTTTATGTAAAAGATGTTTTCTCTTCCATACATATATATATCCATACATACACACATACATACATACATACATACATACATACATACATACATACATACACACACACACACATATATATATATATATATATACATTTTAGTACAGCATTGACGAAGCTTTAGAATACGGCCAAGCTAACGTATATGCATAATCGGTATGTAGCTTGAGCACTCAGATGAGGAAAGACCCCAGAGTAATAACATTACGTTCAGACTGCTTAGCAAATCAGATATAGCGGTCGGCAGTCCAGCCGCATCATTAGAGCAACGAAAATACAGGAGCCAGGAAAAGATTTTATACTGACCCGGACATAGCGGTGAGGCTGAGTGCAAAATATATAACTTACATCGTATATCAACAATATAGATCACATATAGCATCCAACATCAGCGCTAGGTTTCTGCAAATCCAAGATCGACAAATTCCTATTGCAGGAGCCTGCAATATAATGCTTTTTGACGACAGAACATAGGATTTACTTCTTCAGCAAGTCCTTCGTTCTTAGCCTGAGCGGGTATGTTGTAGCTTTAAATGTCGCCACAGACACGTGGTTTACTCCAAGGGAAGTAACCCCCGCCTAGGCGGTGAATTCTAATTTGAGATAAAGGAATGAATCCATTTATACAAACCGAATACAGCACTCAACCAGAAGTTATCAAACAAACTTAAACAATTAATCAATCAATAGAATCAACTAATTAAATTAATCAGTTAATCGTTAATTCTATGAGTAAATATAAATTTTAGTACAGCAATATATATATATATATATATGTATATATATATATATATATGTATATATATATATATATATATATATATATATGTGTGTGTGTGTGTGTGTGTGTGTGTTTCGACTGTTTCGATATATGTTCATCCTGTTTGTCTCTCGGGAATTATATAACGAAGTCCAATAAGATGAATAGGGGAGATACTTTTTGTTGGGGGGGGGGGGGTATATATATATATATATATATATCAGCTGTGGTAAAAACCAGGTATACTAAAACCCACTAGAGTACTCGATACTTATATCTATATATATATGATTCAGTATCCCGACGGCTGAGATCCGGCCGTTTCGACAGTTAGATCCGTCGGTGTCCTGAATCTTTTCATATATATACGAGAGATAATATGCAAATATACATATACATACATACATACATATATATGTATATGAAATCATATACAGAAACCTTAAAAAAGTTATATAGATCGATAATTAGGTATATTGAGATATAGGAATAACAAATATTTACCAGTGTTAAATGTATATTTTAAATCTCAAATTTGATACCCTCCCCCTATATATATATATATATACATATATATATATAGTGGTGTGTATGTATGTTTATCAAATCTAAACTGTATAATATACATATAGCGCTAGGATATATTTGTTATTCATATTCTCAATATACCTAATTGTTAAACTATATAATTTTCTTTTAAGCTTTCTTTATATGATTTCTCTTTGCACTTTAAGGAACATATGCAATGAATCCTTTTCTTAAAACGTGGCTTAAGTCGATGTGTATGTGTGTTTTCTCAGATGATATATATCTTACTCTATACAGCGATATTGGCCAACAATAGGTATGCGCTCAAGAACATTCTCACCACACTACCTTTCTTGACCAAGAAATAAGTCCTTCATTGAAGCAGATTGCTGAGAATAGTTTTTGCACATATAATATTGACGATTGCCACATCCCGTTCCAATATTCATTCAAATATATTTAAAATTTGTTATCTCCTAACATGTTAATTGTGTTTCATTTTACAAAGGAATAATTAGAAAATAATACGAAATTGTGCGCAGAAATCCTTTCGGTAATAAAGCGTTAAGTTTGTAAAACAATAAAGTCCATATAATTCCATTTGGACCCTGTGTAATCTTATTGTTCATTTCAGTTTTATGTTTTCTAATTATGTTTTCTTGAAATTTTGGTAGTATGTATTGTAAAATCTTCAATGTGATATTATATTTTTGAATTATAATTTAAAATATTCCAATGTCTACGACTATTTTTCGTAATCAGTGGTTGAATTATGAATGTATATGCATTTACGATATGATAGGATTTCTGACCTGATTGAAAGCTCCTGAAATTAGATTACATATTAGCCTACAACTCAAAAAGATATTAAATTTTATCCTACCGTCACTCTCAAACTGAATTCATAACATATATTTATATTGCTGTTTACTTAATCCTGTTAATAATACTTTCTTGGCCGGGTAAAAACCAGGTGAAACTAATTGAGGATGTTTTATTCTCAAATTGCTGTTCATATAAGTTAGAAAAGACAAACCTGTTAATCATAACATATTTCTGGAAAACCTCCAAGCCGTTTTATTTCTATGTAGAGTTAGAATACACGCACGTTAAGTCGATGCTTAGAATGAGAATCCATCTGGATTTACTTTGATCGGTCTCCAGTGAAGGCCTTGTTTTAGATCCGCTAAATTTATGCACATTCAGTTCATGAACATAAGCTTATTAACAAGGCAAGTGCTATGCCTACAATATTTTGTAACAGGCTCGTTAAGAATATACAGATATGTAGATAAGTAGAATTGATACGTGTTATTAATAGAGTGTTTCTATTCAAATAACGTGTTTATAACATGTTTACTCTATTGTTAGCTGTGACCGTGACCATATAATTAGGGCAAAGGTAAATATGTGTAAGCTTGTGATAGTGCGTGATTACATCCGATGTATACACAAAATAGAAGTAGGCTAATGGTTGTAACTTTGGGGGTTCCCAGTAATACATACATTCACGCAGACACACACACACAGACAAAAACGCCTATATATATTATAAATGATAAAGTTATAGGTTTTCAATAGAGTTATGAGAATACTTTTTATTCGTTTTTATAAGCAACTAGCAGTGGTACCCGGCGTTGCACGGGATAAGGTATTTTGGAAGCCAACAGACCTAATTGTGAAAGAACTGCATGCCTGGACAATATGTAAAGAAAATAAACCAAATACTCTGATGGCTGGATAATCTTTAAGATTTTCCTCGATGAAGCAGGAAAAATGCAAGTTTTCACCTAGGGGATCAAGAAAATGAATGTTTCTTATGTGCATAATATGCCTTGAAATTTCGGGAAAAATCGGCTAGACGTAACGCCTCCAAAAAGCCCTAAAAAGCTGGAAAAACAAACCTTTTCACCTAATACGGGCCCTAGGCCATAAAAAGTTGGATTTTCTTTGCTCACGGTATGAAGAAGAGACTGACTAATACATAGTTACAATTTCAAAGAAATTGGTCTGACGTAACGCCTCAATAAACCCCTAAAAACATTTAAAAATGCAGCTTTTCACCTATTTCGGGCCCTAGGAGATCAAAAAGTTGAAACGTAAGTAATACACATGCAAAATTTGAAAAAAATCGGTGGGTACTTCTCGAATTTTAGGGATTCAAACTCACAGACACACACAGAACCCACACACAGACATCGTCATGGAAGTGACGTAATGCAGACAGCCAGACATACAGACATATATTATGAGGGCGCGACGTTATATGCATGTATCTATCTAAAAAGAGAAAGACTAGGAATTATAGAGAGAGATCGCTAAATTGCCTAATGTGGTCCCTGAAAATTTAAAATTCTTTTCACGCAGAACACTCCCAAAAACATAAGTATTACATGTTTAAAGTTTGAAAACAGTCGGTTGCGTGGTTCTCGAGTTTTAGGGATTCAAACTCACACGCACAGAGACAGACATCATCAGTTTTATATATATAGACTAGCAGAAAACCGCCCACGTGTGGTTTTCTACTAGTATATATATATATATATTACACACACAGAAATGTATATATATTTCTGTGTGTATATATATATATATTTCTGTGTGTGTATATATATATTACACACACACACAGAAATGTATATATGTTTCTGTAGCACTCCTCAATTCCCCCCTCTCTCCCTCCCGCTATCCCCCTCTTGTAGTATGTCTCTTTCTTTCACTCTCACTCACTCTCTACGCGTGCGCAAAAAACATTCGCACGCGCGCACGTGTTTTATCATCTATTCACACTCTCTCTCTCCCTCTCTCCCTCCCGCTATCCCCCTCTCGTAGTCTGTCTCTTTCTTTCACTCTCACTCTCTCTCTACGCGTGCGCACAAAACATTCGCACGCGCGCACGTGTTTCCACTGTCGGACAGACAGACAGAGAAATTGCCGGTTATATATTATAAGGAGATTTGATGATGTCTTATCCATTGGCGTCGTTCAGTGTCAATCTGGAAAAGGAAGAAATTATTGTGGTAAATATTGAGTGAACTGGCTAAGGAAATTTTCTGAACGAAATCATAAAATAAGAAATACTTACCTTAGCAAATACGTCTACACAGTATTGATTGAGGAGCATCCGTGTTCTATGCAGAATGTTGATGCCGTTTTTGCGAACCATAAGCCTAAATGCATAAAATTCCATTTGTGAAATGGTTTTTCGTGGTTGAAGATGCATTAAAGTTACCGGATTACACTTTGTCAAGTCAATGCGGTAGCCATCGTCGCCAAAGGGGAACAGTAATGGATATTGGAGGGCATCATACGCAGGATGAAGTTCATTTATTTTTTGAAGACGCGAGTCCTGCCATTCAAGAACAATATCACGGTTTGAAGCACTCTCATTAGGATTTGTTATAAGCACCGCAACTTTATCGGTTTGGGGTCTGTTAAAGCAACCCTGATGCTGCCCTGGTGGAGCGTTGTCACGTCCAATGACAACCTTGAATTGATTGGTGTTAGCATCTCTACGCTGAAAAGCAGTTTTGAAAATGGTGACGTAGGGGTTTATGGTATGAAGCATATATTGAAGGGGCTGCATAAGAAAAGGTATTGTTCCTTTAGCAACTGAAGCTCTTAGTGCAGTTTCTTCAGGTCCGTTCCCCATAAAGTAAATCTGGAGAAAACTGTGTTCATCGCCATCTTGTGGAATAAGGGAGTCAATTTGATGGTAAATTTGGCCTTGCACTTTGAATGTGGACATATAATTTCCATGTTTTATTGGTGTATGACCAAATCTTGTCATTTGGAAAGCCGAATTGTAGGCTCTTATATATTTAAGAAAGTGTTTAGAATCAGGGTGGTCTCCAAGCAGCAGAGAATTCAAAGGTTCGGCACCGACTTGTAAATGAGGCAATCTAACCCTTCCATTCGAGCAGCATATGCCGGTAGATTCTGCTGGCCACCTCATTGCGTTACAATGGACGCAAACAGTTGACATGCTACCAATGATGATATGTGGGTGGGATGCGTAGTACTCTTGGAGGCTGTAATGAAAAGCCTTCTTAGATCAGTAACAGGAAGAAACCCTCGGAAAGACATGAGAGCGCATTTTCTGTTGAGAATCAGCCGCAAGCCTTGTTGCCCTTTGGTCAACAGTCTCTAAAGCACGGCTATTTGAAGTGGAAGCAGCATCGCAAGCAAGCCGGAGTTCTGCTTGTTCAGTTGTCTGTAATGCTCTGGCGATCGAAGTAGAAGCAGCATAGCGACCACGCCGTAGCATACATTATTCTTCTGTCTCACTTGCGCGCAAAGAACGCAAAGCAAAAGCATTTCTTATTTTTCTTCCAATGTGACTCTTGCTTTTTCGACGCATTCTATGGAAAATCTGTAATTGAATATATCTGAAACAAATCAAATTAAAGAAATTTACCTCATTGCTGTTTATGGGAGTTCTAATATTTACAGTTATATATAAATATACCTGTAAACATATGCTTGTATTTATCTATGCATATATGTATATATAAAATATATACATATATAAATATACCTGAAACATATGTATGAATGTATCTATGCATGTATGCATATATATATATATATATAGGAAAAAAGTATGACCCCGATGGCAGAGCACAAGCCGTTTCGACGGCTATTTCTGAGTCCAGAAATAGCTGTCGAAACGGCTTGAGCTCTGCCGTCAGGGTAATACTTTTTTCCTATTTCCCACTCTACTACCCTAAGTATTGAGTACTCTGGTACATTATGGTCCATCTGGTTCCTTACCACAATTCCTTTGTTATATATATATATGTATTTATCTATGCATGTATGTATATATAAAATATATATATATATATAAATATAACTGTAAACATATGTATGTATTTATCTATGCATGCATGCATAGATAAAATATTGTCATATTTACAAAAATATTTTTCTAATATCGTGTTTAATGTTTTATATTGTCGTCTGCTTCTCTTCCATTTCATCACATGTGGTTACTTACTCTCTCACTCTCTCGTTCTGTCCCCTATCACACATCCTCTTCTTTCTCTCTCTGTTTGCCAGTCCCTTCTCTCACACAGCCTTCTCTCTCTCTCTTCCCCTTTTTTCTTTGTCTCTTTCTTTCGGTCGCTGTTTCCCTCCTATAGACATTCTCTCTCTTTCTTTTTATGTCCCTGTCTCTCTTCTATTCTGAACTTTCTACTTCCTTCTCAAATCATTATCTGTCAACCAGAGACTGATATACTACAGAACCCACTTCAAATGTTCAAAGAAAATATCATTACAAACTGAATGATCACCGAGAAGAAATTGTGAAACACAATGCTGTAAATGTTATGTATATGTCGTTAAGGAATTGTCACAACAACTATATTCCGTGACATCGGCAATCAAATTACTGAGTACAATACTTGTCTACTTGTAGGTTCTAGAAATATTACAGTTCATCAGTGCTAATTAATAAAAGAGTCTTGTAATACACAATATACAGCGTCATCTAAAGTGGTTATGTTTCTTTTATAAAAAAATCTCGCATCCTCCTTTAGCAATGTGTAACATTTTAAGAGATCGGGTGAATAATACGCAAGTTATAATCATTTACACACGCAGACAGAACGGGACTCGATCTCATCGAAAATCTGTATTTGAATAAATCTGAAACAAATCAAATAAAAGAAATTTACCTGGTTGCTGTTTATAGGACTTCTAATGAATATTGTGAATGCAAAGTCCCATAAGGATTAGAAAAATGGCGATATATATATATAAATATAGCTGTAAACATATATATATGTATTTATCTATGCATGTATGTATTTATAATATATATATATATATATATATATATATATATATATATATATATATATATATATATATATATATATATATATATATATACCTGTAAACATATGTATGTATTGATCTATGCATGTATGTATATATAAAATATTGTCATATTTACAAAAATAATTTTCTAGTATAGTGTTTAATATTTTATATTGTCGTATGCTTCTCTTCTCACATGTGGTTACTTACTCTCTCACTCTCCTTTCTCTCTTTTTTTGCCAGTCCCTTCTCTCACGCAGCCTCTTCTTTCTCTCTCTTTTTGTCAGTTACTTATCTCACACAGCCTTCTCTCTCTCTCTCTCTCTCTCTCTCTCTCTCTCCCTTCCGCTTCCTTTTTGTCTCTTTCTTTCTGTCGCTGTTTCCCTCCTATAGACATTCTCTCGCTTTATTTTTCTGTCCCTCTCTCTTCTACTCTGCACTTTTACTCCTTTCTCTTTCTCAATGTACCATGTTTATCGGAGTTATGAGTAAAAACATACACACGTATACGTACAGATATAAATATACATTTATATATTTATTTTAATCTTTATTGTTTTACTTTATAACACTCCCTACTGACTATTTTTACTGTATTTTCATTTTTTCATTTTTCATATGTATTTTTATTCTTGATTTTTATTATTATATATGTATCCATACCTTTGACATTGTGTCTCACTATATCACAAACCCCTTACGCTTGCCCACGCTTTCAAATGTTCATGTCTGTATTTGTGTATATGTATATTTGTGTACGTCGCCATATATGCACGTATGTATTTGTGTATATGTATATTTGTGTACATCGCCATATATGTATGCATGTGTGTATATGTATATTTGTGTACATCGCCATATATGCATGTATGTGTGTGTGTTTAGCCCTAACGTTTTATTTATATGTATATTATGCTTTTCTATGAGTGTGTTTCTGTGTTTTAGTTTCAGTTTTTTTGTTTCTTCTCCTTTTGTTTTAGTTTTTGTCTTTATCTCCGTTTCATTTTTATTATTTTTATTTTTATTTTTATTTTTATTTTTATTTTATATTTATTTTTGATCATTTTATGTTTGTTTTTATTCATTTATAATTTATATATATTTTTTTGTATAAGGTTATTTATTTTTTATTTTTATTTTTATTTTTATTTTTATTTTTATTTTTATTTTTATTTTTATTTTTATTTTTATTTTTATTTTTATTTTTATTTTTATTTTTATTTTTATTTTTATTTTTATTTTTATTTTATCTTTAATTTTTATTATATTATTTTACCATTTCATTTTTATATTTTAATGTATGTATATATTCTTATTTATGTGTGCGTATATAGTCGTCTATCAACTACTATATACGTATTTTCTTCTACCTTCATTTATGTATACGTGTTTTCAAATGCGTACATACACATATATTTTTTACTATAGACATGCAATTGTATATGTAGATTTATCTATGCATGTATGTATATATAAAATATTGTTATATTTCAAAAATATTTTTCTAATATCGTGTTTAATATTTTATATTGTCGTCTGCTTCTCTTACTTACTGTCTCACTCTCTCTTTCTTTCCCCTCTCACACAGCCTCTTCTTTCTCTCTCGTTTTGCCAGTCCCTTCTCTCACACAGCCTTCTCTCTCTCTTCCCCTTTTTTCTTTGTCTCTTTATTTCTGTTGCTGTTTCCCTCCTATTGGCATTATCTCTTTCTTTTTCTGTCCCTCTTTTTCTTCTACTCTACACTTTCTACCTCCTTCTCTTTCTCAACAGCGTTCCCGCTTTCGGCAGTTCTTTGTTTTAACGCAAAGTCACACAAGGATTAGAAAAATGGCGATTATCACTTTGAAAGTAACAATTATGCAATAGAAAATTATAAAAATTAACTTACTTACTAAAATTTCACTCCAACTAATTAGTTTCTGAAAAGGAATAAACAAAGTTTCCGAAGAAACGTACGGAGAAGCCTTTCGTTA
The DNA here is from genome assembly GCA_964016885.1 of Eledone cirrhosa. Lineage (NCBI taxonomy): Eukaryota > Metazoa > Mollusca > Cephalopoda > Octopoda > Eledonidae > Eledone > Eledone cirrhosa. Next base: position 215,296,824 of record OZ024743.1, read on the forward strand.
TCAGGGAAGTCTATTCTCAGCTAAGTTTCCAGGCAATACGTGGACACAGGGAACTTATACAAAAATCATTCAGTGGATGGAAAAAAGCAAAGCGTGGACTAATTTTCTTATTTTACGTCTCTCATATTATTGTTCTGCATCCCCATGCATTGAACCACAAAGTTACTAAGACAAAACCTATATTTTTGCTAGCATAGGTATGCATCTGTATATATATGTTAGTAGGTATACTAATTCTTTATAATTATCTCCAAATTATTTTGTCGAGCCAACATTGGCCAAAACTGCTACTATAGTTCATAGTAAAGGTCCGGCTGCTGTCTTCTTAACAAACCACTCTTCACTGATTGACCTCGATGTCACGTTATTGATTCTTTTGAATTTGACACCGACGCAGTAGGCAGTGATTTTTTCAATGGCTTGGAACTTAGTCCACGCTTTGCTTTTTTTCCATCCACTGAATTATTTTTGTATAAGTTCCCTGTGTCCACGTATTGCCTGGAAACTTAGCTGAGAATAGACTTCCCTGATGACGAAAGGCTTCTCCGTACGTTACTTCGGAAACTATGTTTATTCCCTTTCAGAAACTAATTAGTTGGAGTGAAATTTTAGTAAGTAAGTTAACTTTTATAATTTTCTTATTTTACGTCTCTCATATTATATATATATATATATATATATATATATATATATATATATATATATATATATATATATATATATATATATATATATATATATATATATATATATATATATATATATACATATGGGTGTCGGTGTGTGAGTTTGTGTGTGTGTATGTATCCATTCATGTATGCATGTGAATGTGTGTATATGTGTTTGTGTGTGTATGAGTGTGTATGTGAATGGGACTGTGACAGCTTCATTTAAAATATTTTAAATTGGTCTCAATAAATTCAGAATTAATATCATCAGTTACAATTCTACATCAATGTATAAAATGAATTGCTGGTGGTGGTACCACGACAAATACATTATGCAGAGGTAGAGTGTATATTTTAAAAAGGAGAATGAAGTTTCGTTTAAATGTATTTAGAATTGTATTGTGTATCGACGTGTTACGCATGTTTACATAGGATTTAATCAGAGTCACCCAGAGAATATATGGACAAGACTCCATTATCTAAAGAGCAGATCGATAATTAATTCGGGTCCATAATCTTTATGCGTGACCTTGGGCCAACCATCTACTGATGTGAGCAGATCTGGCCACAACGCCATTTATTGCATTGTTGTGTTTTTCAACGGATTCTTTGACGAGAAAGCACACACAAACACCAACACAGAAACAGCTATGCATATATGTATATATATATAATTGCAAAAGAAAAGATGTTTATACGTGATTGTTACGTTCTAATATCTTGAGAATAAACCTGTCGGAGCCATCCCAAACCACTTCCCGCCAGTTGTTTATTCCAGGTAAGCGTTGGTGATTAGGAATGACGGAGTATTCCTTTATTAAATAAGAATAGTTAAGAAGGGAAAATTTCACAATAATTGTTTTATTTCATGATATATATTTTCTTCCGTGGTTATGCATCTGATTTCATCGGATGGTTATGCAATCATTGATGTAGTTAAGCCATAGTTGGGATATGTTGCTGGTGATATATCAGCATCGATTTGTGATGCCAGCAGACTAATGGATCTCATTTCGTATTACCTTCTAGTAGTAGATGTATCAATCCCCTGACGGGTTGAGTTTGTAGGCTCCGAGTAAATTGCCTATATATAATTGTTGACAGGTTTACAGCTACATCTAAGCTTGTGGGCTATTACTTCATCCATAATATGAGGTTCTCGTTATCATCATAAGTGTACGAGATTTTAATATCTACCTATTTAGATATAGAGAGATTTTAATAATATCTATCTCTCTCTCTCTATATATATATATATGTGTGTGTGTGTGAGTGTGTGTGAGTGTGTGTGTGTATGTGTGAGTGTATTTGTACGTGTTTGTATATGGGTGTGCGTGTGTCTGTCTGTCTGTTTGTCTTTATCTGTGTGTTAGGGGGTGAAGTCAACAATCGAAGTTAGTTAATACAAACCAAAATTATGTATAGGTTCATGCATGTAATATATGAAATTGAAGTGTCTTCAACGAATAGTCTAATTCTATATTTCTCGTTTTCTCTACCTATATTTGTCGAACATCTAAATGAGAGAACATTTGACTTAAACGAAATAGACTCTACCCCATACAAACATACATTGCGATAAGCGGCGGTAGCATATAGTGAAATGATATCTGTATATGCAGAATGAAATGTATTCTGAATACCTAACTCTTCATATAAGCTGACACATCTTTAGTAGTTTGGCTTTTAAATATGCCAAATATTACAAATATTACTGTTTTCCGGTAATTCAAAGGAATTATGTATATTTTAAACTGATTTCAACTGTTTTTGGCCTTTTATTTGTAGGCAAGTATATCATCTATCAAATACGTAATCGACGATCTCATATACGCTATCACTTGTGAAAATGACAAATTAATTTGCACTATTATTACCGTTCATTTAGATTCGAAGATATATATATTCTTCTTTGATAAATTTCCAATACATGTAATAGTCTGATGGTTACTTTGGTGTGGCGGTTCTAGGTTGATGTGCTAACGAGAATGTGTGCTGAGGTCACTTGCCAGAGTAGAAGAGTGGATGTGTGAGTACCTGACTGATAAAATGACAAGTCAGTCAATCATATCGGTGGCCTCCCCACGGTCACGGCGGACAGAATGGAGAAGATATATATTAAATTGTTCTCCAAGCAAACATTATGAAACATTATATATGTACATATAGAAAATAAACGTAATCGTCTATGAATAATTGAATGTGTTAAATAATCGTATCCCTTGTAAAAGGAAAATAAAAATTACATGAATGTATCTAACCGGATTTCAAGCCTAGTTCAGCTTTCCTCAGACAATAGGTATACCACATAAAAGCCATACAAGAAACCTAATCGATGGGCTTATATTTATATGAATACTCTTAACCGACAGAGAACAGTACATAATATACATTCTAATTAACTACCCACATGACCGTTAATCAAATACAAATTAATACGTACATTAAGCTTTCCTTTCTCCAATTGAGGTTTTTCTAATGTGCCTTGTTTTGTTTTTTAGCAAGTTTCATATTCGAACCCTTTGTTAAATTTGATAGGCAATGGTCTATTTTCCTTTATATTTCATATATACTTTGCGTCGTTTCACTATGGTCTAAGCATTGTTATTGTTTTTGGTTCCTTCTCGGTAGAATATCTGGAATGTTCACTAAATATTTATGCCTGAGTTGATTGGGCTATAATACGGATAGATTTGTCAAAGATATCTACTGAATCATATCGCAAGTAAACCAAAATAAATATTTTGCTACATCGATATGTTTAGAAACATATATTTGAGATGATATATATAATTTTTTTTGGGGGGGGGAAACATACAGCGTATCGAGAGACAATCTTGAATGCTTCATGATTCCACAAGCATCATATGAACATATGAAACATTTCACTAATACTGTTTTTCATCATACGAACGACTCTATAGTGTAAGCATTCAAATGTTAAGAAAGACAACATAAAGAATTATGAAATTCCCAACAGTATATGTCTTCAGAAATATTTTGGTCCGGTTTAAAAAATATGCAGTGTATGTACTTTTAATCTTTAGTGCCATACAATTGATAATATGTCGATCATATTATTGAATTCTATGAAAGGATAACGTCAACAGAAACAATAAAATAGAATATATGAAAATGTAGCTACTAGAGAAATTTTGAATATATTTCCATAAAAGACAATCAAATTGTAAGTTACAATTTTGCATGATAAATAAAGCAGTTTGTCCTTTATGTATATATCTCGTTTTTGTCAGATATATTAATATCTTCAATCACTCATATAGTTATTACAAACGTGTTGCAAATTGTAAACACTGAATAAATAAACATATATACAAACACTTCAAACACATGCGCACACTCACGCACTCATACACACACACCCGCACACACACACACGAGCGCGCGCACACACACGCACGCACAGACATACACCCATATATATATATATATATTCATTATTATACTGGATTGGCAGTATCGGTATAGGGTCGGACGCCATGCTTTCTAGCATATTTACTTCCCTTTACGATCTGAGTTCAAATACCGCCGAGGTTGCCTTTGCCTTTCATCCTTACGGGGTCGATAAAATAAAGTACCAGTAATGCACTGGGTATTTGCTGGCCTTGTGCCTAACGTAGAAACAATTATTATACTTCCGGAGAATCATGCTGACAAAAAAAAAAAACACTTCAATTTAATATTATAAATCACCTGTCGGTTAGTTTAATAACCTTTCGGTTGTTTAGTTTTTGATTTTCAAAGCTATTTCGTCACGTATCATGTGACCTTCTAAGTGACTTCTTTCGTTGTTACATTATGCCTCTAGTCTGCTCTGTTTTACACCATCTTCTTTTTGACATCTCACAAGAGAAAATCCCATATTTCATGCATATATATTATTTTTCAGCTTTACATATAAGAAAGATCATACATGCATTGTAGTTTCCAACATTTCAAAATTGATTTAACTTGATAGTATATCATTTATATTTACGTTTAATAGACCGTGGAATACATTGGAATACATAATTATGTCGCGAAGGCTGGAGTCAGGGTTCCAGAGCAAGAGAGCAGATATGATTTCATTGCTGGCACGGTGACAGTGGCCAGCAAATTGAGCTCTCCGGGATTTTAGAAGGGCAGAGGCTCGAGGGAGTTTGCCACAGATTTTAGACAAGGTGGGATGTCGTTTCCAGGATAGGTTTTGCACTCTCATTAAGAGGCGGGTATATGTGCCATCCAATCTCCTCTCAAGCTCTGATGTTAGTGTCCAAGTTTCGGATCCTTAAAGTAATATGGGCTTAATGATTGCTTGGAATATTGCTAGGATTAGGAAGCTGTCATTCCCTGACGTTATCTCTAGGGATACGGGAATCAGTAGACAGGACCTGGGGTCAGCGATGGGGGACAGGGTATTCTGGGGCATGAGAGTGAGATCCATCATCTCGACAGTAGTCGACGAGTGATGATTATGATGTCGCGAAGTGTTATATTTGGTTTAAAATAAAATGAAATACTTAAAATAACAGTAATATATGACATTACTTAACACAGAGTATAAGGATAAAATAAATGTATGCATAGATAAATATATATATATATATATATATATATATATATATATATATATATATATATATATATACAGTATAAATATAGTAATAATAATAAATTTGAAGAAAAATATCCAAAGAGGGCTCGATAAGGATAAATATATATCAGATATATAAGAATCGTAGAGCAAATATTTATTAAAATAACAGATTAAAGTTTCAGCAAAGAATCGCTGCTTTCCCCCTTAACGGGATCTTCTGAAACTAAAAAAGTCAATCTGTGAATGCAGAAGTAAATATTTCATAAAACGTTGCAACCGAAGGAAGACAGGAAGACGATCTGCGTTCACAGATTGACGTTTTTAGTTTCAGAAGATCCCGTTAAGGGTGAAAGCAGCAATTGTTTGCTTAAACTTTAATAAATATATATATATATATATATATATATATATATATATATATATATATATATATATATATATATATATATATATATATATATATATGTATGTATGTATGTAAAAGCTAAACAGAAATAACAACACAATCGGTACAGTATATGGAAAGTATATATCAGGTTAACACTTGATATAGCAGGAAGAGGGTCTTAACCTTTGGGTCGCTAGTCCTTCATCAGAAGAAAGAATGAGAAAGAAAATAGATTAAGGGGACGGGAGGGATGGAATTGGAAAAATATCTTTAGATGAAAATAATAGGTCCATTCATGTTGACTTCTCTTGCAAAACTGTTGGTGTTGGCGTTTTGTGTATGATTTGTTTTTTTAGAAAAGTGGATTATGGCGCGCGTCTACCTGCAATGGAAAAAATAAAAAATGTTTTGTAAAAAGAGCTCTAATCTAACCCGTGCATAAGCATGTGTGTGTGTGTGCATATGTGTGCGTGTGTGTGTGTGTGTGTGTGTGTGTGTGTGTGTGTGTGTGTGTGTGTGTGTGTTATTATAGGTCCGTACGAAGCTAAAAAGAGATATGTGTGTATATGTGAGTAAAAGAGTGTGTGTGCATGTAAGTAGGAAGCTATGAGCAAAAGAGAAAGCGATAGGAATCTACGGGTGTGATAATGGACGGGGCATTAGTGAAATTGGGGAGGTGAGTTGAGTCCAAGAGGGGAATAGGACCCAAGACGGTAAATCAGACTTTGTTCAGTCCTGGTGCGTGAGGCCTGTAATCCATGATGTAAAAGGACATCCAGAATTGAAACATGTAGGGAAGAATGACCAGGAGAACAGAAATGATGTGCGACAGGAGTATTCAAAGCCAGTCGTATGTCCCTCAAATGTTCGGCAAAACGGTCCACCATACAGCGTCCTGTTTATCCGATATATAAGTACCCGCAAAGAAAAACCGGAGGGCATAGACAACGTGAGTGAACGTGCAGGTGAAGGAATGGCGGATACGAAAAGACCCGTTAGGGCCTGTAAGAGTGGTGAGGGTGGAAATAAAGGGACAAGTGTTGCAGCGGGAACGGGGACAAGGATGAGAGCCGGGTGGAGTCGTGGGAGAGGACGAAAAAGAACTACCAACTATGAGGTCGCGGAGGTTTCGGGCGCGTTTAAAAGCAGTAATGGGTGGGTTTGGAAAAAAGCGAGAAGTGACGGGGTCAGAGGAGAGGATACGGAAGGAACGAAGGATATGTCGCTGGAGTGGTAGCGTGCTGGGGTGGTAGGTGAGATGGAAAATAACACGGGTGTTGGGAGGGCGGGGTGTGGTGAGAGGGCTGTGGTGCAGTCTGTTTCACGGGCGCGGGTGAGAGCAGCGTGGTTAAAGGTGGGGGGATATCCACGCTGGATGAAGCAGGAAGCCATGCGAAGGGAATGGGTTCAGAAATCGTCGTCCTGGCTACAGAGTTGACGAAGACGGAAGAATTGGGAATAGGCTATGGAGTGGTTAGTGTGGGTTGGATGGGTGGAGGTGAAGTCGAGATAAGATTGGGAGTCTGTTGGTCTCACTTCAGCAAAAAACCTTAAACTCGACTTTCTCCGCTCCCCGCCTACCTTCACCACCCATACTCATATCACCTCCAACCTTAACCCCTCTATCCCGTCACCTACCACTGTATCTGCACACGCTTTGCCAAACCACCTTGACCCATCCTCTTCCGCCTCTTTCACTCCCTCACGCCCCTGCACTGTAGTTACCATACCCCAGGACCTACCACTCTCCATGTGTGTGTTTGTGTGTTTGTGTGTTTGTGTGTATGTGTGTGTCCATTCCTTTTATTTATAGATACGCTTTATCCAGCACCCACACAACCCATGGTTCTTCTAAAAAAATGTGGCATGTTCTCTCTTTCTCCCTGTCTACTTTGTTGCTCTTAACTCTTCCCTTTTCTTTCTTTCTCTGCCTTTCTCCCTCTCACTTTTACTCTCCATTTCTCTGCTACCTACCCCCACTGCTTCCGCTGTTTCTCTCGCCTGTCTCTTTTTCTCCTACTCTTGCGGAGGTCAGACCTGTTTTTTTCACGTCCACACCGCCTCGGTCTTAATTCCAGTAGCTGATGTTGACTTTAATCTTTTCTCTCGGTTGCTCATACACAATTGCTTTTGGGTTTCCTTCTTCGGTATGTTGTTTTCCGTATTTTTCCGTTTTCTTTTTGTTCTTTTTTTTCCGCTTCTTTTCTTCCTTTTTTCATTT
>OZ024743.1:215309697-215332197 GCA_964016885.1 Eledone cirrhosa
AATTTTAATATTCGTATTCCACCACTTCAACACATTTATGGTTCTCAGATTATTTTATGGACACTACCGGGGTGTATAATTAAATAAATAAATATAATTGTATCACTCTCTTTACACCTTCACTGATAGTATGCATACAATTATATTTTAATAATAATAGTGTATTTCTAACTATAAAATAATGTTTTTCTTATACTCATTCCTTAAATTTTCTTACACCCTAACATTAATATTAACCTGTCTCTCGTCTTCCCCCCAAAAAATATCGTAATAATAATTATTTAAATTAACCTAGCGGCTAAGTATAACGATCTTTTTCAACTGTACGTTTAGCCTCATTAAAATATTCATCATAACATTTAAAATTTCTTCTACTATCCAAACTGAAGTGAAAAGGATAATTTCTTGTTTTTTGGATATGTCAATATTTATAAAACAAATTTTGTATTTTATCTGATGAGGGATTACCCTTGAAATATATATAATAAAATAAATATGGTTTTATAAAGATAATTTCCATGTATTAATATCATTGTTATATATATATATATATATATATAAAAGAGAACTTTTTTAGTTCTGCATGGCTGAATTCAATAAATGTAATGTGAGTTTTTCGAATATTAATAATAACATTCGATTCGGTTGCAATTATGAAAACAAGCCTCAATTTTATAGCCATGTCAGTAGAATGAACACTTCATTATTGCTCTTGTGTTGGCATGTTGACAGAACTGGATACACTAATGTTTCTGGGTATCACCTTTCATCAGTACATCTCACTGTTCACCTGCCAAACTGTAAGAGTTAGTGAAAATATATGCTATTTTCAAAAATACACAATGACTGATCGGCCTGATTTGCATATTAGCAGACTGGCTGATCAGTCAGATCATCATAATAGCAGATCCACTGGTCAGCCAGATTTTCATATGAGCAGACTAGCCAGTCAGTTCCCTGTATACGAGCGATGAAAGGCCGGCTTTGACGAATTCAAATAAAAAAGAAAACACTTTTTTCGCTCTACATGGCTGAATACAATAAATGTAATCTGAGATTTTCGAATATTAATAATTGTTTCTACAAGGCCAGCAATTACCCAGTACATTACTCGTATTTTATTTTGGAATATTAATAATAACTTTCGATTCGTTTGCAAAAAATACAGTGGACTGTAATGATGAAGGGTATTACCCAGAAACATTAGTGTCTGCAGTTCTGTTCACATGCAAACACAAGAGCAAGAATGAAGCATTCATTCTACTGACATGGCTATAAAAGTGAGGCTTGTTTGCATAATTGCAAACGAATCGAATGTTATTATCAATATACGAAAAACTCAGATTACATTATATATATATATATATATATATATATATTAAGGTCCGGTGGTGGAGAGAGAGTTGTAAGTGGTTGTACGTTGAGATGCGTGGTGTGTATAAGATGTGTGAGATGTGTAGAATGAAGGGAAGAGTATAAAGGATAAAAATAAAAATAACAACACAAGAGAGAGTTACCTTGGGAGAGATTTAATAGTCCCTATATATTTCGGATTCACATCCATCAACTGGGGTTTTTTTCCGGGGTGGGGGAAAAGGTTGTCTGTCGGACAAGTCCGGAACGCGTCTTTTGCTGTTTGTTGTTTTGAATATCTGAGGTATTCGGCAGAGCGCGCGTGCGCGTGAAATGGGGTCGGTCGTACAGAGGTCAGCCGCCGAATGAGGGAGTGGGATGGCGCTAGCTGTCAGTCCATTCTCTGCCCGTGTGTTAAATGTTACTGTGTGTGTGTGTGCGTGTGTTGTTGTCTCGCTTGAGTGTGTGTGTTGTGTGTGTGTGTTGTTGACTTGTTCATCTGTATTGGCAGTGTAGTATGTTCGTATGGTGGAATGCTACTGTGTGTGTGTGCGTGTGTGTGTGTAGTTGTCTCGTTTGCGTGTGTGTGTGTGTGCGTGTGTTGTGTGTTGTTGCATCGCTTGTTAACTTAAACCAGCCATTTAATTTCACTTCTCTCTGATCGGTTGTTTATTTGCGGTTGCAGTCGTTTGATAAAAAGCGCTTCCTTGATACGTAACGTGCCGACGTTTCTTTCAGTCGCTAGAATTGTGACAATGAGCCTTCCGTCTTTGTTTCCGCATTTGTCTATGTGTTTCCGGAAAGACGAGGCCCTGGTTTTAGTGTGTTCCTTGATCCGGATGTTCAAAGGTCGAATTGTGCTACCTATGTAGTATTGGTTGCACCTGTCACATTCTTTCTTATACACGACGTATGTGCGTAGGCAACAGTTAGCATGGCGTATATATATATATATATATATATATATATATATATTTATTAAAATAACAGATTAAAGTTTAAGCAAAGAATCGCTGCTTTCACCCTTAACGGGATCTTCTCAAACTAACAAATTCAATCTGTAAAAGCAGAAGTGGATATTTCAAAAATCGTTGCAACCGGAGGAAGACAGGAAGACGATACCTTGGTTGGTGGAAACGTTCCCTGGCAAAGTACGGGAAAAAACGAATATAATACGTCATTAATAGGAGCGGTTAAAACCAATTACGCGCAAAGACAGAACCACGTTTATAGTATAAAAGAGGTCATAGACTAATGTTCTCTAAGGTGGTTCATAGAGACGTTCTCTGGCAATGAACGAAAAAAACGAAGATAATACGTCATATGTGGAGCGTGGCGAACAATTGCACGCAAAGACAAAACCACGTAAATGGTATAGCAGAGGTCGTATATATATATATATATATATATATAAACATAAATTATCGAGATTCGCATTTCGGCCCACGAAATAACCAAAGACAACCTCCGAGATGTGCGGCAAGTGCTCAATGATTCAGAAGAACCAGAGCTATAACAAACGTTAAAGGCCAAACACACTGAGACGATGGTTAAACAATCATTCGCATAGCCAAAAAAAAACGATCAAGTAATTCGGGTATTGAAAATTTACCCGGACCCCTGGAAGGTTGGTAAAATCCAGTATATGGGTTTCTTTCTGCGGCTCCTAAAATATATATATATATATATATATATATATATATATATATATATATGAATGGTTAGAGAATTAAATTTGCAATCATGAGCTTGTGATATCGATTCCCAGACCGGGTGATGCATTTGACCTTGAGCATGGCATTTATTTCACGTTGCCCCTTCTGCCTGGACTTGCGACCAACATTAGTATTAGCAATTGGAAAGACAAATGGAAAAGTTGTTTCCTCGGTCGATTTTACGAAAGGCGATCGAGTATCGATATATATATATATATATATATATATATATATATATATATATATATATAAATATAAATATGGCGTAGACATACAGTACAACATGAAGAAACTTAATAGCACCACTGACGATGTTGCAGATGTGCAACGAAAAAACTTTGTTAGACTATATATATGTGTTTGTGACTATATTATATCTGTATTTGTTAGCGTTGGTCAGTCAATGGTAAACAATGAAGACCGAAGAAATTAACTGATATAAAATATACAGAAGCGAAAATCAACCAAACAGTGTGTGTGTTAATTAATTCTAGCAATATTATTACAACATATGACCCTCCCCAAGTATAACTATATATATATATATATATATATATATATATATACATATATATATTAACTCAAAATATTAACAAAAATAGAACTTCTTGTGATCAAGTATATTTTATTATACATATTTCAGAGGTAATGACCTAACTTCAACAGTACGTCCTCATCAGATAAAATAAGATGATGCATGACATACCCTGACATAGTATACAGATAATACAGAGGGTGCGTGTAAGAAAGCTTAAAAATACATAACAGCAATTTACATAACTGTTAGAGATTCTAATAATTTAAATTATTGAAGAAAAAGGAAAGAAAAAAGAAAGACAGAGAGAAAACAGATGAGGGGATAATATAGCTAGTAGAAGTATAGAGAGGAAAAGAGAATTGATCAAGGAAAGAGAGACAAAGAGGAATCATGTTTATAGTGTAAAACATAGGGAGGGATGAATTATATATATCTATACAGAACTATACATTTGGGCATAGCTTTGCGAAAGAGTAAACTCGAATCTTTGAATTATTGAATTATCTAGAAGTATTCATCAATCTAAATCTTAAATATAACTGGGTGTAATTATATAAAGGTTAATTTCCAGTCCTTACTTAATTAGTTACATATACTATCCAAACGTAACCGGTTGACCGTTAACTTTCAAATCATTTAAGTTAGTTCAGAGTAATGAATTAATCAGCGTGTATAATATTTCAGGCTATAAAAGTTTATAAATATCTGTATTAATATATAAATCATATTTAGTTTATAAAATCATATTTTATGAAATCATATTTAAACTATTTGCAAACATGTGAAAGAAGATATAATATTTTCATCCTCACGAAGGTAATTCTTATTACATTTTATTATATTATATTTAATTATTTATATTATATTTTAATTATTTATATTATATATATCTCACTCACTACCTTGACTGGATCTTAACCCTCTACTATGTCAGGGTATGTCATGCATCATCTTATCTTATATGATGATGACGTACTGTTGAAGTTAGATCAGTACCTCTGAAATATGTATAATAAAATATACTTGATCACAAGAAGTTCTATTTTTGTTAATATTTTGAATTAATATTAATAATTCCGGAAAACCATAACTGTTGAGTGCTTCCAATCTATTGTAACACTCATTCTTGATTTATTCATTGAACCTTGTTTAACCTTTAAATATATATATATATATATTACAACTTGTGAGAAATGTATATACCTCTGTATATGGAGCTATTTGTCATACAATTACAGCATTACTTGTCGTATTTCCGAAAGTATCCATGTACACGCAATATCGGTCAGTTAATGTTTAAACACGGGACTCCCTAATATATATAATCCATTCACCTAAATTGTGTCTCTTATGGCATTATAGTTTTCGTCACGATGTCAGTGTATTTTTCTTTTTAAAATAAATATTAGGGTCAACTCGAAATAACATCCATAATATAGACCATTTACTTTGTTGTCGTATAATGGTGCATAAGTTGATATACAGATGACAATCGTATATATATCTTAAGCTCGTACACGAAATTACCGATTGAATGAAGTAACGACTGATGGAACATGACGCCAATGACTGTCGAACGAGGTTTAAGAGTTGATCATTAAATCAGAGACGTTCGGTAGTATATTCTAATGTGTGGTAATAAAAAATTAGGTTGTTTTTTATGTGTTTACTTGAATATCGGTTTTATCTATTGTCTTTGAGCTATCTCTGAATGTAGAATGGCTTCGTATTAAACGAAATTGTACTCTTGCAGAAAATTAAAAATAGATATTTGTTAATCTGACTGAGTACTCTGGTTGGTGAATTCATACGCCACAGTTTTTCGAATCTATTAACATATATTGTAATTATGCTTGAGGTTTAAGCACTGCAATGTAGGCCATGTGTATAATTATATATATATATATGATTACAAAGAAATATTATACGTACAATGTTCCATTTTATTGGACAATATAACGCAACCAAATAAAAAGTAGTTCGTTTGACACGTACGTAAATAGTTCAGATGGCATTATAATGGAACCTATAATACATTCTCCGTCGTAAAACGGAGAAGGATACAAGACATACTATTTGATAATAATAATAATAATAATAATAATAATACTAATAATGATAATAATAATAATAATAATAATAATAATAATAATAATAATAATAATAATAATAATAATAAGACGCACGAGGTGACGGAGGTCATGAAATCGCTCCCGTAAGTTTTGAATTTTTAACATATTTAAATCATTTGTGAAATAACAACTCTTAGTACAAATGCTACGTAAAGCACCCGGCTTGAGCCCCAAAAAAATTCGGACCCAAAATATATTGTTATAAGGCTCAAATATTCAAATATTCAACTTTGTATTGTACACTGTATATCCCCCAAAAAATGGCTATAAATGGAAGAAGAAGAACCCCCCCCCCCTCCTCTCCTCTGGCTACACTATATAGGACAGCTAAACTCACCAACACCAGAAACTAGATACACCACCCACCCCATCATCTGTGTACACTAAACACAACAGCATTTTCACCTTCACCGCCACCGCTCACTACGGCCATCATTACCACCACTATCCCATCACCGCCGCCACCACTCCTTGACTCCTTCACTGCTGCTGCCACCGCTACAGCACCATCACTACAGTAATACGGCTCAAATATTCAAATATTCAACTTTGTATTGTACACTGTATATCCAAAAAAAAATAAAATGGCTATAAATGGAAGAAGAAGAACCCCCCCCCCCCCCTCCTCTCCTCTGGCTACACTATATAGGACAGCGAAACTCACCAACACCAGAAACTAGATACACCACCCACCCCATCATCTGTGTACACTAAACACAACAGCATTTTCACCTTCACCGCCACCGCTCACTACGGCCATCATTACCACCACTATCCCATCACCGCCGCCACCACCCCTTGACTCCTTCACTGCTGCTGCCACCGCTACAGCACCATCACTACAGTAATACGGCTCAAATATTCAAATATTCAACTTTGTATTGTACACTGTATATCCAAAAAAAAAATAAAATGGCTATAAATGGAAGAAGAAGAACCCCCCCCCCCCCCTCCTCTCCTCTGGCTACACTATATAGGACAGCGAAACTCACCAACACCAGAAACTAGATACACCACCCACCCCATCATCTGTGTACACTAAACACAACAGCATTTTCACCTTCACCGCCACCGCTCACTACGGCCATCATTACCACCACTATCCCATCACCGCCGCCACCACCCCCTAACTCCTTCACTGCTGCTGCCACCGCTACAGCACCATCACTACAGTAATACGGTCGCATCACCGCCACCACTGCCTCGGTATCGACATCACCACCACCACTGTCTCAGTATCGCCAACGCCGCCAGTCTCTGCTGGCTACCACTTCCACATTATAGAATTCCTACTACTAACAAAGAGGAAGGCATCAAAATATATAGATAGACTCAAAAGAAAAAAGAAAAAACAAACAACAAAAGCAGCACAGCAACAACAGTAAAAAACGAGAAAAACAGAGAAAAACAAAAACAAAAAAAGAAACCCCAAAAACGTAAAGAAAATAAGAATGAAGAGAGAAGCAGGCGGACGGACAGAGAAGAGGGGGGAAAAAGTAAAACTTAAAAAACAAAAACTAAGTCAGACATTCGAATACTACATTACAATGAAACTTATGCTTATTCATTTTTGGGGCCCTTTCTGCCCGTGTATTTGTTTGTTTATGTGTGTCCGTATACAGCGTTGTGATAATGCCACACAAGGGCCAAGTGGGATGGCGGATCCACAGATGGCTATGTAAACATACATTCGCCAATCCTCGATAAGAGTGTTTAAATATCGAACATAAACAGTTCGAATAACGGTGAAATGGAGACTAGAACGTCATGTGACAGACTCTCACCCAACAGGTGCCCCCTGGCTCAGCAGCAGGAACCTGACTGTCAACCAAATACTGCTGATGTTGGAGGAAGAAGAAGAAGGAAAGGGGCCAGAACCAACTGGACGAAAGAATTGAATAGAACTGTTATGCAATGCTACCTGAAAAGTAACCCCAAGGAGAGGGGCTACAGGAGACGGATGCATAACATCTGGAACGAGATTGGTTTATTTAAATTAGATGAACAAAAATTGGCCGGGCAGGCTCGGGTAATAAGAACTAATGGGTGGATAAGCGAGCTGGAACTGGAGGAACTGAGCAGAGAGAATGGCTTGGAGATGGCGGGTGTAGTATGCCAGACAAGCGAGACGGCGGGAAATGAAGGTGAGGAGGTCCTGAGAACGGAGGAACCACCCGAAGCAGACAATGATCTGAATACTGAGATAAATAATACCTGGAACAGAGATACGGCCACTGAGGAGATGAATGCTGACGGGCTAGGACAAGATTCGGTTGACATCCTAAATTTAGTGGTAGATGAGTTGAACAATGATAGTGGGAGACCTATGAACCTAAGATTTGTAGACAGGAAAAAGTTAAAAGAAACAACAGCTAAGGTAAACAAAGTCATCCCATACCTTGAGGCGAGGAGTCTTCACCAGTGCAACAATATCCTCAAAGCAACAGCAAATACGGTGAGGAAACTACTTGGTATAAAAGCGAGAGGAAACAACAGACAAGAAAGAGCAGAGCCGTGGTGGAAGAAGCGACTGAGTGGGCAAATCGGGGAAATGAGAAATGACATAGGAAAGCTTGAGTCACTACTGAATGGGACACTAAAAAACATAGGCACTAAAAATAGACTGGAAATAAAATACAAAACTAGGAGTAAAAAGCTAAATATTATCATAGAGGAATTGAAGCAACGCATTGTAGCAAAGAGTGCCAAAATCAGGCGATACGAGAACAGAGTCAGTCAGTATAAACAGAACCGCATGTTCGACAACAACCAGAAGATGCTGTTTGGACAGCTTGAGGGGAAAGAAAGAGGCAACGACTTGATCCCTGGGGCGGAACAAGCTAAAACATTCTGGAGAGGAATATGGGAGCAGGATGTTAGACACAATGCCCAGGCAGGGTGGATTGAGACAGTACAGAGGGAGATCGGTGAGCAGGCACAGCAACAGACTGATTTGAGTATCACAGTTGAAACTCTTAAGGGGCAAGCCAAAAAACTAACCAACTGGAAATCACCAGGCCCAGATGGTGTGCAGGGGTATTGGATTAAACATTTAACATCCCTCCACCCGAAGCTGACGGCCATGTTCAATGACTGCTTGGTGTCGGGTGAGGTGCCAGAGTGGTTGACAAAAGGTACCACAGTTCTGATAATGAAAGACCGAATCAAGGGTAATGATGTTACCAACTATAGACCTATCACATGTCTGCCCGTAATGTGGAAACTGTTGACGAGCATTGTGTCTGAGGAAATCTACCATCACCTCCACACAAACAACTTGTTGCCGGACGAACAGAAAGGATGCCGAAAGAAGTCACGTGGTACAAAGGACCAGTTGCTTATTGATAAGATGGTAATGGGGAATTGCAGGAGGAGACACACTGATCTTGCCATGGGATGGATAGACTACAGAAAGGCATTTGACATGGTGCCTCATTCCTGGATCACCAAAAGCCTGGAGATCTTCAGGGTGGCAGATAACATCAGACAGTTGCTGGGCAGGAGTATGGGGTCCTGGGAGACAGAGTTGACATCAACTGGAGTATCCTTGGGAAGCGTGAATATCAAGAGAGGTATCTTCCAGGGAGATAGCCTGTCCCCTCTGTTGTTTGTCCTTGCCCTGATGCCCTTGACCATTATGCTGCGAAAAGTGAGAGCAGGATACAAGTTGGGAAGGGGAGAGCTTACCATCAATCACCTCCTCTTCATGGACGATCTTAAGCTCTTCGGGAAAAGTGAGAAGGAGTTGGATGTGCTTGTTGACACTGTCCGTATTTTCAGCAGTGATATATGTATGCAGTTTGGTATTGGTAAATGTGGAGTCATTGTGATGAGGAGGGGTAGGTTGAGCAGAAGTAACGGGATCCAGATACCAACAGGTGAGATGATAAAGGAAATTGACTCTGAGGAAGGATACAAGTATTTGGGCGTTCTGGAGGCTGATGGCATAAAGAACAAAAAAATGAAGGAATTGTTAAGAACTGAATACATTCGGAGAGTAAGGAGCGTATTGAAGTCACATCTGAACAGCAGAAATGCCATAAGCGCAGTAAATTCCCGAGCTGTGTCTATTATTAGGTAGAGTGCGGGAATTCTGAGATGGAATGTTGCTGAACAAAAAGAAATGGATAGGAAGACTAGGAAGCTATTGACTATCTACAACATGTTCCACAAGAGGAGTGATGTCGATAGACTCTACCTAAGGAGATCTGAGGGTGGAAGAGGTCTTATCAGCATAGAGGACTGTGTTCAGATGGAGAAAAACAACCTATACAAATACGTGACCTATAGTAAGGAGCCAATGCTCAGAGCTGTACTGAAGGAGGGGACAGTAGGCCAGGGGATACCCAAGGAGGAAATAACATCAAGGAGGAAGAGCAGCCTTAAGGGAAAATCCCTTCAGAGTACCTTCTTTGAGAAAACTGAATTTAGAGATCCACAGACATGGAACTGGTTGAGAAGAGGAGACCTCAAAAAGGCTACAGAAGGAATGCTAATGGCTGCGCAGGAGCAGGCCCTCAAAACGAAGTGGTTGAAGCACCATATCTACAAGGAGGAGGCTAGCCCACTGTGCAGGATCTGTGGAGAAAGAGAGGAGACTGTGGCTCACATTGTGTCCGAGTGTAAACACCTAGCCCAGACCCACTATAAGGGCTGGAGACACGATGTGATGGGCAGGGTGATCCACTGGCACCTGTGCAAAGTAAACAATCTACCACATTCTGAGAAATGGTATGAGCATAGGCCAGAGGCGGTGATGGAGAACAGTCAGGTGAAGGTGCTGTGGGATTTTAGGATACAGACGGACAAAAAACTGGAACACAATAGACCTGACCTGGTGGTTGTGGACAAAGAAAAAAGATCGTGCCTGATTGTGGATGTGGCCTGCCCGTTCGACACGAGAGTGCAAGAGAAGGAGAGGGAGAAAATTAACCGATACCAGGACCTAAAGTGGGAGGTGAAAAGGATTTGGAACTGCCATGAAGTCAAAGTGATCCCGATTGTCATAGGCGCACTGGGGACTATCTCCAAAGGTTTCCAGGGATGGTTAAAGAAAATCGGCCCCTTCACGCTTTTTGGAACGCTTCAAAAGGCATGCTCGCTTGGAACGGCAAGAACCCTCCGATACGTCCTGAATATCTGAGGCTGCAGGTAGTGGCTTGATATTCAATCCAACGGACTTTCCAGTTAACCAACATCAATGACTGAGATTCAAGGAATAACAATAACAATAATAATAATAATAATAATAAACCACCTGATAACAAATGACCTATTTCCCATTGAGCTGAAAGGGTGTAAACGAGGCTCATATGGCTGTAAGGATCAGCTTCTGGTTAACAAAATGATACTGGAAGATTGTCATAATAGACACAAAAATCTATCGATTGCTTGGATAGATTATAAAAAAGCATTCGATAGTTTGCCACACAGTTGGATTGAAAAATGTTTAGAGATTTTCAAAGTATCCCCCGTTGTCAGGAGGTTTTTGTCATTCAGTATGAAGACATGGAAAACGACACTCCTTTTGAATAGTGAAACAAAATCACTGGAAGCTGGAGAAGTTAATATTAATTGTGGAATTTTTCAGGGTGACTCTTTATCACCGCTTTTATTCTGCATCGCACTTATACCATTAAGTAAAATGCTCAATGAAACAATACATGGATATAAAGTCTATGACAAAACCATTAATCACCTGTTCTACATGGATGACCTGAAACTATTTGCAAAAAATGATGAACAATTGCAAGGGCTATTATCCACTGTGGAGCAGTTCAGTGATGACATTAATATGGAGTTTGGACTAGATAAATGCGCCAAAGCAACGTTCACCAGAGGAAAGCTGCTGAAGAGTTCAGACATTAATCTTGATCGGGGGAACGTGATAAGAGAACTTGATCAAGAAAAAACTTACAAATATCTAGGTGTTTGTGAAGGAGACGGAATCAAGCACTCGACAATGAGGGAAAGGATAAGGAAGGAATGTTACCGCAGAGTAAGAGCAATCTTAAGAACGGAATTGAATGCAAGGAATAGGATCGATGCCATAAACACGCTTGCCATACCAGTAGTAACCTACAGTTACAATGTCATCAACTGGTCAAGCACAGAGATCCGTAGGCTCGATACAAACATTTGAAAATTCGGAACCATGCACAGATGCATCATCCTAAGGCAATATATAGATAGAATATATCTCCCTAGGAAAGAAGGAGGACGTGGGTTAATCCAGTTAGACATTGCGTTGAAAACTGCAACAATTGGATTATCTACATTTCTAAGGGAATCACATGATTGGATGATCAGACTCGTTTTGAAACACGAAAGCATCAAAAGATCATATTCCATTACAAAAGATGCACAAATATACAGTAATGGACTACAAATTTCAGAAGTCCCATTTACTGCTGAAATGGAAAACACAGAAAAAGCAAAGCAGGTAAAAGTAACTGCAAAGAAAGAACTGCTACAGAAACTGGCTAAGAAATGTCAAGAAAAGCCTTTGTATGGAAAATACCCAGAGCGAGCTAACAATCCTGATATTGACAAAACTTTAACCCATCAGTGGTTGGCATCCTCTGGACTGAAATCGGAAACTGAAGGACTGATTATATCAGCACAAGATCAGTGTCTGCCAACAAAAAATTACCAAGCCAAAAAATGGATGCAGCCCATTATGCCGTGTATGCAAAAAACAACCAGAGACCATTCACCATATAATTTCAATGTGCAGTCCTATAGCTCCAACCGGATACCTAAACAGGCATGACAGAGCTGCACAATGCATACATTGGATAATGTGTAAGCATTTTGACCTGCCCCATCAAAAGAATTGGTGGGCGCATCAACCACCTCCCATACTTGAAAAAGATCACATCTCAAACTTGTGGAAGTTTAGCATCGAAACAGACCGAAAAATAGATGCAAATAGACCTGATATAATATTGAAGGACTTTAAAAAGAGGGTATGCCTGCTAATTGATATGTCTGTTCCAATAGACAAGAATATATCTATAAAAACATTTGAAAAATGGAGCAAGTATAAGGACCTGGAGATAGAAATTGGAAAAATGTGGAAATTCAGAACTAAAACAATACCAGTAGTTGTAGGCGCTCTGGGAATGATACCTAAGGGGTCTAATGATTACTTATCGCAAATCCCAGGAAACCCGCGTATAGGAGAAATACAAAAGATAGTACTAATGGGAACTGCCAATATAGTAAGGAAGATTCTGTCAATATAAGTACATCAAAAGTCTAAACACTAAAGATGCATGTGTGAGTATGTATGTTCTTTCTTAAACATGGCGCACCTTGTTGTCTTTTGAAGTCACTGGTTGTGACTTGGTGATAACTCGTATGAACATAAAGCAAGATCAATGCAACTGTAATAATAATAATAATAATAATAACAATGATTTCTTTATTAACCACAAGGGTTTACATAAAGTAGACATTAAGGACAGTGTAGGACAATACAGGACGGTACAAATGGGCATTTCTGCGTGTAAAAAACAAAAACAGAGGATGTAACAAAAAATAACAATGAAAAATTCCCCAATAGGGGGGAGACTTCGGAGGGACATTTGTGGAGAAAGCCCAGTAAAAGGCCACAGTGACCCTAACCACCAAGGCAAGTGCCCTCTTCCAGTTTTCCACCTTGAATTTACATATACGTACTCAGTGTAGGCCCATTCACACTGGCCATTCTTGCTTCTCTCACCCATCTTTCAAAAAAATGCTGGGAAGAGAGCACTTCCCTCTCTACTCTGATTTTCCTTTTCAAATGAAACTTGAAAAAGTCATTCAGGGCATCACTGAAGAGGTAAGTGCTCGTCTTCAGCCCTTTCAAACGTGTCCACCATACTATCTCTTTCGCCATGGCCACCAGACAGATAAAAACTGCCTGCTCTTCCCGGCTAAAAGAAGAGGGCGGGGCAATCCTCACGATGGACTCAGATGATAGCCGGATCCGTCCTACACGCGACAGCAGGTGTTCGACATAAACCCACAAGTCAGCAATTTTTGGACTCTGGACGAGTGCGTGCAGGACGGTTTCGTCGCCCTGCGCGCATCTCGGACATGCCCGGCTGACGGCCCCTCCATGCCTGTAGAGTTTATCCCGAACTGGAAAGGCTCCTCGGTAGCACTGCCAGGCCAGAGATTTCTGGAAGTTATCCATAGGTCCCGGCCCGAAAGTTCTTCCGAAGAGATTGGCTAGTTGATTTTCGTCGACGCCTAGAGTTTCCCCAAGTACGCCCCCTCCACTAATCCCCTATAGAATGCCGAGGTGGAGTTTCCACCGATCACATTGCCCGATTGGTTGAGGGGTGTGAGCGCCTGAAGACATTCCAGTCTCCAGCCGCTCCCTCTCGATCTTCGCTTGACCCAGGACTGCAGCTCCGTCAAGGAAACGAGCTGGGAAAATACGTGTCTAGCAAACGGCGACCACACCTGATCACCGTCGAGGAAGAGGTGGAGATGTCGTAGCTAAGCGCGTGTCTGTGCATCATCAGCCACGGCATTCCCAGCCCTCCACGTAGCGCGTCCTTTCCATAAAAAGCGAAAGAGCAAACGCTCCAGCGCAGTCAGGCAGTGCTTAGGACAAGGTACGACGGTCAAGCGGTAGTAGATGACGGACGCGATATATCACGTTAGCCACCTCCGCTCGACCTTTCAGGGATAGCTTCCTCTCAGCCCATTTATGGGTGAGAGAAGCCACCCTGCTCGTCACCTCGTACCAGTTTTTGTCCGTCTGGAGATCCGGACCGAACCAGACCCCGAGCAATTTAACTGGTCCGTCCGTCCAGCGGCCGACGACGCCGTTGGTCGTTATGGACCTGCCTCTCCAAGTGCCGAGCTGCAGGCCAACTGACTTTTCCTGGTTGATCATTGCTCCTGTCACCGCTTCGTATTCTTTTAGTGTAGTGCCGATCGCCTCGACATGTTTGGCGTTCGACACCACTACGGTGACATCGTCCGCATATGCTGACACGGATCTTCCACATCCTAGTTCGCGCGGGACCCCCCTCAACGTCTCCAGTTTGTGCAGTAATGGCCCGAGAGTCAATACGTACAAGAGGGACGAGAGGGGACATCATTGGCGGACCGAGCGCATGATGTTGAACGGTTCTGAAAGGTGACCGTTCACTTTCACCACAGAGCAGATGTTGATGTGCATGGCAGCCTCTGAAGACGGGCCCAAACCAGCCGCCCTCAGGACTGCCGCTAGGTAACGATGGTCGACCCTATCGAAGGCTTTCGACTGATCTAAATTGATCAAGGACCCACCCGTGCCAGGTTCCCTAGCTACCATCTCTACGACGTATCGCATGAGGTGGAGTTTGTCGTGGATGGATCTGTCGGGAATGGCGCATGTCTGCGCCCCTCACTCCAGATCACCAACGACAAGCGCCAACCTCTTTGCCAGCACCCTGGCCAAAATCTAGAACTCTATGTTTAGCAGAGCTATGGGCCTAACATTATCTATGTTATCCCCCTTGTTCGGATCCTTTCTCAGCACCGCCACAGCTCCTAGGCTCACAGAGCTGGAAATTCTCCCGTTCTGTTGCCAGTTGCAGTAGACGTACGATAAGAGGCCTCCGAACAAGTCTGGCATCTGTACGTAAAATTCATAGGGCAGACCATCCAAACCAGGCGATTTACCCCTTGTGCAGCTAGTCATTGCGTCCCGTACTTCAGCGGTTGTTATCGGCTTTTCGCAACACTCCGCCTCAGTGGCCGAGAGGCGCGGCAGTCCGTCGAAGTAGACACTAAAGTCCATCCATCGATCCGGCTCGCCGCTTCCCCCGAACATCTGAGCGAAGTGTCGCTGAAAAGCTTCACACATTTGCCCGGGATCGAGTAGCATGTGCCAGTCGTGGTCCACCAAAGTACCGATCATGGCTTTGTGGCCACGACACGCCTCCGCCACTCGGGCCCATTGAACGACTTTCGTTCCCTCGTGTCTGAGAGCACGCAGCCTAGCTCTGACAACGCAGCCTTCGTGCTTTGCATTGAAAAATTGGTCAAGGGCCAATTTCGCCGCAAGTACGTCGGTCGGATGCCTTTGCTAAGCGCCTCGTCTAATTTTCTAACTAATTCTGCCTCTGCTCTATTTGTCTCTATTGCTAAAGCCTTACTAAACCTAATGGACTCTATTCTAGTTGCTCTTTTCGGAGCAAACCACCACTTGTTGTTGACGATGGCCCCCGTCAACGCCCGCTTAACTAGTTCGCTAATCTGGTCTCTGTAGACCTTGTGCGCTGGTAGAGACGCGTTTAGCTTCCAGTAGCCGGGTCCTCGTCTATGAAGCCTATCTAAGTCAAGCACACTGATCACAAATTTGTGGTCCGTGTACCTGACTATCTTGAATTGTGGACAGCCTATGCTAGACCTATCTATTTCTCTACCAAATACTCTATCTAGATATGATCTGGATGACACTATGCGATTTGTCCAAGTCCACATTGGCACATTCGGGAAATCCAATCGGCACCCTCCTCTCCTATCCGCTAATCCCACACAGTCCCAGCGTGCATCTAAGATCCCGTTCCAGTCGCCCACTAACACTATAGAGTGGGACGTTCCAAGAAAGGTCTCCAGACGCCGGAAGAAATCAGGCCGCCCTGCTCCTGTCGGGGCATAGAGGGCCACTAGCCTGAGAGCTTGCCCTTCTCCTCTGATCACGTCTAGCACCACCAACTTACCTTCTTGGGGCAGGAAGATCGCCCGTATGGCGAAATCCAAACCTCTCCGAAAAAGCACGGCAACTCCATCCACCCGATCCCGGACGGCTGGGAGATGCGTACACATCGTAGCCGCCTAAGATCGGTGCGAAGGCCCGTGATTCGGAGATTCTGGTCTCGCTGATAGCCACTACATCTATGTTTAGTGATCTGAGGTCGTTGAGCAGGTGGCCCTGCTTCCATGACGACCCCAAGCCACGCGCACTTATGCTGCATATCCTGAGTGAAGTCATGTTGAAATGGAGTGGAAAAGATGGAAAAGACCACTTACCTTACTTCTCGTAGAGGAAGGATGGTTTCTCCATCCTTTTCACTGCTTGTGGCCTCCTCCGGAAGGATGTCCTTATAAATCGTCCTGGAGAGTGTTTGTCGAAAGTCTCCGATGTATTTGGGGTATATTTGTTTTACTGTCGTGTACGTTTTCTGTGTGATGCGAGTGATTTGTATGTGTGGAGGTGGTGTGAACTTTTGGGTTGTTGTGTAGTCTTTTTCTGTGATGCTGGTGTTGTGTTGGATGTAGTGTAATAATTGGTTGTTGTTCAAATTTAATGCTGTGTAGTGTGTATCGTTTTGGTTGTTTTGTTTTGTTTGCGTTTGTTGAGTGTTTGCTTCTGTTACGCTTTTTGGTGACTTTTGTGGTGTTAGTGATGGTGGTGTTGGGGTTAATGATGGTGATGGTGTTATGTTTGTGGTGATGGGGTTGGTGATGCGGGTGTGGATGGTAGCATATATGTCTTAACTTTCTTGTTCGATAATTTATTTGTTTCCCTCTGTATTTTGTTTATTGAGGGGGAAGGAAGAGATTTTTTTTCTTTTTTGGTTTCTTTTTTTTTTCTTTTTTCCTGATACCGTTTCCCACTCCTCGTCGTCACAATCTGTCTCCAGTTGCGAAAATCCGGGGAGTGGAAAATCCTCCACAGGCGTTGGTTTTGATTGTGGCGTGGTGGATGGTGTAGGCGCTGGTGCTAGTTCTGGGGCGTTGGGTGGTGGTGGTGTTGGTTTTGCTACTGTTGCTGGGGTTGTTGCTGTTACAGTTGCTTCTGTTGTTGCTGCTACAGTTGTTGCTGCTATTTCTGCTGCTGGTGGTGTTAATGATTGAGTCACTGGGGTGGGTAAGAGAGGTGTCCTCAACCTTTTAGCCTGAGGGCAGAAAGCCCTTAGGTGGGTTCCTTCACCACAAACGACACACCTAGGTCTTCTGCCCTCGACGATTACGGTGAAGTGGCTGCCGTCAGTGAGGTCTATTACTTCTGGAATCTCCTCAATGCTTTTATGGTCCGCTTAGATCAGGAGCTACATTCCAGATCCGGACCAGTTCTCCTGCTTTTCTTTTGCTATTTCTATTATTTTGGTGTTGGCCTCGATGCCGGCGAGGACGGCAGCCATTAGCCAGGGAATTTCGATGGCCGGTGGAACGTGGGTCACCCTGAATTTCACAAGTCTCTGGCCACAATAGCTTGGGATGAGTGTGAAGTCCTCACTTGTTAATGGAGTGTTCTCTGGCCTCCTGTGGTGTTTCAAAGAACACGTCCACGGTTCCATACTTCTGCCCACGTCTGATGTGGGGTTTTTTTGCCCACACATGTCCGAAAGCTTTTTGGATTTGGAACTCAGATACCCGTTCCACTCGGCGCGATTTTATGTTTATTGTTCGATAAGACACGGTGCATAGGCGACGTTGCTCCATTTTATTAGGTGTGTGTGTGGGGGGGGGGGGGGGCTGACCTTGTACCCATCTTTCATTACCATTCCTTTGGCTTCGTCTAATTCTTCCTGAGTTACCTGGATCGCATCGCTCGTTTTTGCTACTCTGGCAAAACCCAGGGTAGTTTTCTTAATTTCATGGTTGCTGTTGTTATTAACGTTATTTTTGCTATTGTTAATTTTAGTTTCAGTTGTGGTGGTGGTGGCATCAGTGGTGTTCGGTGTGGAAGAGTTCATTTTGGTTGAATTCATTTCGATATCATGAGTTAATTTATTTTTTTCTTTTGCTTCTGTTGTCGCTGTGGTGGTGGTGGTGGGGTGGGGGTTGTCGCGGTGGTGGTGGTGGTGGTGGCGGCTTTAACACCTGCAGTCATTGGTAATGACGGGAAATGAACGTCTGCCTGAGATAAATTTAGAATATTGCTACTGCTTACAATTCCAGTGTTTACAATGGTGGTGTCGGTGTGAGGTGTTGGATTGTGAGGAAGGAGTTACTCTGAGTAATCCATTATTTTTCAAATAAAAATGTTTGTTTGATAATTATAAAAAGTTTAAATTTTGGGCTCAAGGCCTCAATATATTTGAGTGTGCTTTTCAGAAATCAATGTATGTGCACTTATATAGAGTTAACAATAAAAATGTTCCATGAATGGCAATTTTAAATAACTGAAACTAACAAACATTTGCGGAGCTCACGATGATTCAATTTACTACGTAGGTCGCCAATAATAACGATAATAATAATGATTTCTTTATTAAACACAAGGGTTTAAATAAGGTAGACATTAAAGACAGTGCAGGACAGTACAGGATGGTACAAATGGGCATTTCTGCGTGTAAAAAAACAGAGGATGTAATAAAAAAAATAACAATGAAAAATTCCCCAATAGGGGGGAGACTTCCGAGGGACATTTGTGGAGAAAGCCCATTAAAAAGGCCACAGTGACCCTGACCACCAGGGCAAGTGCCCTCTCCCAGTTTTTCACCTAGGCCTTCTGCCCTCGACGATTACGGTGAGGTGGCTGCCGTCAGTGAGGTCTATTACCTCTGGGATCTCCTCAATTCTTTTTTGGTCCGCTTGGATCAAGAGCTCCATCCCAGATCCGGACCAGTTCTCCTGCTTGTCTTTCGTTATTTCGATTATCTTGGTGTTGGCTTCGATGCCAGCGCGGACGGCAGCTATTAGCCAGGGAATTTCGATGGCCGGTGGAACGTGGGGCACCCTGATCTTCACGAGTCTCTGGCCACAATATCTTGGGACGAGTGTGAAGTTGTCACTTCTTAATGGGGCCATGGAGTGTTCTCTGGCCTCCTGTGGTGTTTCAAAGCACACGCCTGATGTGGGTTTTTTAGCCCACACATGTCCTAAAGCTTTTTGGATTTGGGACTCGGATGCCCGTTCCACTCGGCGCGATTCTATGTTAATCGTCCGATAAGACACGGTGCATAGGCGCCGATGCTCCATTTTATTAGGTGGGGTGGATGAGGCTGACCCTGTACCCATCTATCTTTACCATTTCTTTGGCTTCTTCAAATTCTTCCTGATTTACCTGGAATGCTTCGCAATGTTTTGCTACTCTGGCAAGACTCAGGATGGTTTTCTTAATTTCATTGTTGTTGTTGTTGTTATCGTTATCTTTGTTATTGTTAATTTTTGTTTCAGTTGTTGTGGTGGTGGCGTCAGTGGTGTTCGGTGTGGAAGAGTTCATTTTGGTTGAATTCATTTCCATATCACGAGTTAATTTATTTTTTTCTTTTGTTTCTGTTGTCGCTGTGGTGGTGGTGGGGGTGGTGGCTTTAACACCTGCAGTCATTGGTAATAGCGGGAAATGAATGTCTGCATGAGACAAATAAAAAATATTGGTACTGCTTATATTTTTTATGTTGGCAAACGTAGTAATATTTACAATGGTGGTGTCGGTGTGAGGTGTTAGTTTGTGAGGAAGCTGTGACTGTGAGTCAGCCATGATTTTTTTCAAATACATTTGTGTTTGATAATTATAAAAGTTTAAATTTTGGGCTCAAGGTCCCAATCTTTTTGATTGTCCTTTTCAGAAAACAATGTATGTGCACTTATATACAGTTAACAATAAAAATGTTACCATAAATGGCAATTTTACACAATTGAAAGCAACAAACCTTTGCGGAGCTCACGATGATACGATTTACTACGTAGGTCGCCAATAATAATAATAATAATAATAATTAGACGAAACGAGAGGAGATTCAGACAGATGAGACAGAACCGCATGTTTGACAACAAACTAAGACATTCTGGAGAGGAATATGGGAGCAGGATGTTAAACATAATGACCAGGCACTGTGGATTGAGTCAGTAGAAAAGGAGATTAGTGGACAGGCACACCAACAAACTGATTTGAGTATCACAGTTGAAACTCTTAAGGGGCAGGCCAATAAATAACCAACTGGAAATCACCAAGCCCAGATTGTGTGCAGGGGTATTGGATTAAACATATAACATCCCTTCACCCGAAACTGACAACCATGTTCAATGACTGCTTGATGTCAGGTGAGGTACCAGAGTGGTTGACAAAAGGTACCACAGTTCTGGTAATGAAAGACCAAATCAAGGGTAATGATGTTACCAACTATAGACCTATCACATGTCTGTCCGTAATGTGGAAACTGTTGACAAACATTGTGTCTGAGGAAATCTACCATCACCTCCACAAAAACAACTTGTTACCGGACGAACAGAAAGGATGCCGAAAGAAGTCCCCTGGTACAAAGGACCAGCTACTTATTGATAAGATGGTAATGAGGAATTACCAGAGGAGACACACTGGCCTTGCCATGGGATGGATAGACTACAAAAAGGCATTTGACATGGTGACTCATTCTTGGATCACCAAAAGCCTAGAGTTCTTCAAGGTGGCAGATAACATCAGACAGTTGTTGGAGAAAAGTATGAAGTCCTGGAAAACAGAGTTACCATCAGCTGGAGAATCCTTGGGAGGCGTGAAGATCAAGAGAGGTATCTTCCAGAGAGATAGTCTGTCCCCTCTGTTGTCTGTCCTTGCCCTGATGGCCCTGACCATTATACTGCGAAAAGTGAGAGCAGGATACAAATTGGGAAAGGGAGAGCTTACCAACAATCTCCTCCTCTTCACGGAGATCTTAAGCTCTTCGGGAAGAGTGAGAAGGAGTTGGATGTGCTTGTTGACACTGTCCGTATTTTGAGAAATGATATATGTATGCAATTTGGTATTAGTAAGTGTGGAGTCCTTGTGATGAAGAGGAGTAAATTGAGCAGAAGCAACGGAATCCAGGTGAGATGACAAAGCAAATTGACACTGAAGACGGATACAAGTATTTGGGTGTTCTGGAGGTTGATGACATCAAGAACAAAAAAATAAAGGAATTGATAAGATCTGAATACATTCGGAGAGTAAAGAGCGTATTAAAGTCACATCTGAACAGTAGGGATGCAATAAGTGCAGTAAATTCCCGAGCTGTGTCTATTATTAGGTACAGTGCGGGAATTCTGAGATGGAATGTTGCTGAACAAAAAGAAATGGATATCAAGACGCGGAAGGTTTTGACTATCTACAACATGTTCCACAGGTGGAGTGATGTCGATAGACTTTACTTAAGGAGATCTGAAGGTGGAAGAGGTCTTATCAGCATTGAGGACTGTGTTCAAATGGAGAAAAACAACCTACACAAATACGTGACTGATAGTAAGGTGCCAATGCTCATAATTGTACTGAAGGAGAGGTCAATAGACCAGGGGATATCCAAGGAGGAAATAACAAGAAGAAAGAGCAGCCTTCATGAAAAAATCCCTTCATAGTACCTTCTTTGAGAAAACTGAATTCAGAAATCCACAGACATGGAACTGGTTGAAAAGAAGAGACCTTAAAAAGGCTGCAGAAGGAATGCTAATGGCTGCGCAAGAGCAGGCCCTCAAAACGAAGTGGTTGAAACACCATATTTACAAGGAGGAGGCTAGCCCACTGTGCAGGATCTGTGGAGAGAGAGAGGATACTGTGGCTCACATTGTGTCCGAGTGTAAACACCTAGCCCAGACTCACTATAAAGGCTGGAGACATGATGTGATGGGCAGGGTGATCCACTGGCACCTATTCAAAGTAAACAATCTACCACATTCTGAGAAGTGGTATGAACATAAGCCAGAGTCGGTGATAGAAAACGATCAGGTGAAGGTGTTGTTGGATTTTAGGATACAGACGGACAAGAAACTGGAACACAATAGACCTGACCTTGTGGTTTTGGATAAGGAAAAAGATCGTACCTGATTGTGGATGTGGACTGCCCATTCGACC
>OZ024743.1:215334697-215369697 GCA_964016885.1 Eledone cirrhosa
AATGTCCTGAAAGTGAATGTTTTACCAGCAGATTATTAAAATAAATCAGTGTATTCTGATTCCTGTAGAAATCCTTACGGACAGTAATCAAATTGATTATATTGATTAAACACACACACACACTCACACACACACACATATATATATATATATGGTGGGTACATGTGTGTGTGTTAAGAATGTTAGAAAAAATCATGCAAATATCAGAAATTGAATTTGAAGTATTGATTTGTAATAATTTATATAAAATATCGTGAAGGGCAATTCAAGTTATATTTGACATCATGATTAACATTTGAGTGCTTGTTGAATAATAAGCACGCAAATACACAAGCGTGGAATCACAAACACACACATACACACTCAAACACAAACACACACATACATACACACACCCATACGCACACACGCGCACACATCAACACCATATATATATGTATATATATAACATTAAGTATGTGTGTGTGTGTGCGTGTCTGTGTGTCTGTGTATTACCTATAGGGGCCTACATCTTACGACCGATTTTCCTGAAACTTTGCAGGCTCATAGATTAGTCATCGGGGAGTGTTTTCTATATATCAGCGTATCGTTTCTTTTATTCCGGGGTCATTCTGCAGATAAAAATCAATAGGGGCGTCACCTCTTTTTAGGTTTCGAAAAATAAGATTTCTGGCTCTAGCTCCCACATTTTGCCACCGATTTCGTTCAAATTTTAAAGTAAAATAGAATTTATCATTGGCCATCCTGTAATACTTTACATTTAGCATTTGTTCTTCAGGTACGGCGTGGCAGACGCTTAAATATTCAAAAATACCACTTTTAGACTCAAATTTCCACTTTTTCGGCTCTAGCTCCCACATTAATCAACCTACCTTTTCAAATTTTACAGTACGCTAGATCTGATTATTTCACGTCTTAAAGTGGCTTTACGTTTTGGATTTTTTGTTCAGGAACGGCGTGGCAGCCGCTTAAATATTCGAAAATACCACCTTTTCGCTCATATTTCAGTCTTTTCGGTTCTAGCTCCCATATTTTTCAACCGATTTCGTTCAAATTCGAAACTCCCTCCCCCAGCATGCCCCTTCGTCAGTCACCAGCGTTTCTGAGTGATAGAGGTCATCACCACCCTTCCCGCATGGCCTATGTTGGACCATAGATGAGTCACCGAGAAGCAGTCGCTAAGATCAACACCTTTTCATCAAAGCAGATATTATTTTACCTACCCAGGCAACGCTGGGTACTGCTGCTAGTATATATATATATATATAGCGTGTATACATGTATGTGGTTGTTTCAACTTACGCATGCGTATATTTTTTCTACATGAACTCAGATTTTAGTTATGATATCAAATGTATCTAGAATTTATCTTAACTACATTCTTTTTATAAATTGTTGCTAATCAATATTTTAAATTGACTTTCTTTTATTTACATGACATTTTCTGATGCTCCGTAACAGAAAACTGTTTATCTAGTGTTGCCAGTAAATGATGTACATTGGTATGATTTATTATAAGCATACTTCTAATGTTTTAACAATACGTTTCTTATAATTTACGACGATGCCATTCTTATCAAATGTTGTTTTAAAAATTAATATCGATGGTACGAAGTGGTGCTGAAAAAATAGGAAAATTGTTGTAGGCTACTGCCATATGTTACGAAATATTTTGCCGGCAAAGAATTCATGTATGCACAATATCTAGTGTTATATTATAAACATTATCATTTCGTCTAATGTATAATATAATGACAACCTTTCACATTGCATGCAATTATTAGAAATGACATGAAATAATCATACCAATTCATAGTACAATGAACCCTGTTCTAGCCTCTGAGTATGGACCATTACTGAACAGCAGGTGAAGAGTTTATGCATTACATAATATATTGAATTAGTTTGTTTATTATTATATACGTTACACAAGGGTGGAGCATTGCTAGTATTGATAGAGCGTCGAATAACACGCATTGCATCATATAGTTACAGGCCTTTACGCTCCGAGGTCAAATTCTATCGATGTTAGCTTACGTCATCTATGAAATAATGTACTCGTAACGAATTGCGTTCGATATAATCGACTTTCCCTTCCGTTTAAATCGTAGGCTCTTAGCCGTTTCTTTATATTCCGCGTAAATCCCGCCTACGCCACCTGGGGATACCATCGTTCCGAGATCAAGTAAAGTACTTGCTTGATATATTCGAATTTCCACTTCACCTTAATAGGTATATTTATATATATAATGAAAGAGAGAGAGCGAGAGGGGGTGGGGTGATACGTTTTTGTATATATATATATGTGTGTGCGAGGGTAGTTATTAATTCTATCTGTGTTGTTATTAATGGATATATATAATTAGGAAATACAAGAAAAAAAAACCATTTACCAGTTTATATGTGATAATAAATGCAAGAATTTAAGTGTTCACAGGAATATGAGTGTTTATATGCACATATGTATTATACACCACCAGTAATCTTGAATAAGTATATTGCATTTGCATAGATTATATAGGGTAAATGAGTAAATGCCTAACACGTTCAATGGTAATCCGGATGAATTGTGACCTTTTTATGGAAATAAGAATAAAGTCCATTAGGTGACAGCCATTTACAGCTTCCTATATAATTTTGACGGTTACTGTGAAATATTACGGAATATTCATTCATTGAATTTCAAAAGGATTATTTCAATCGTAACAAAAGTTTATTTCCTGCTGTCAGCACCTTTTCTCAAAATAACCACGTATGAAATGTAAGGTTTTAAGACTGATATACAGTCGGCGTAAATATGAAGAAGCTGGCAAGATGTGTTTCTTAACATACAATTCAAATGATACTCCAATGCTTTCAAAATAGCATATGTTACAATTAAAGAAATCTTGACAACCGGAGGATACTTATAATCTTACTATATTACCCTTCTACGGTTAGGCACGCAAACAATCATTCACGCGAACACACATATTACAAACACTCCAAACACATATATACACATTAAGGTATAGAATACATGTGTATTTGTCTCTCTGTGCGAACATATATGGATGCATATACAATTGTGTTATCACACAAGCACACATATCCATATGTATATATGCGTATGCATGTATATACGATTATGCATCTTTGTATATATATATATATATATATATATATAAAGTTTAATATAGTAATGGCTTTTAGAGGACTAGTGATATTTTATTGAGAAGATTTCATCTGGAAATGTATTGAGTACCTTACTAACTGTTGTTAACTTCGATATGGAGAAGCCACTTCGTAACCCTGACTCTGAGCTTTCTCCACATATGACCCTATGAAGTAACCATGTTAAAGAATTTACATTCTGTTTGTTTATATTTCATTATATTCTCTCTTTCTTACAAATCTGAGCACGAGAGGAAACAGAATATGTTTATTTAGAATAAGTGCTTTTATTAACGGTAAGACATGTCAGAACAAATCTGACTGTCAACTATATTTTTTCAATATGTTATTGCTATTACGACTATCAACAATTATTAGTATCCAACTCTGGAATTGATCTCTGACTGGATTGTAAACAATAGATAACAATATGTTCATCGTATCAAGTTAATTTGCTGTAGCCATTTACGTCCAATTGTTTAGTTTCCAAAAGTAAATTAGCCTGGTTATGCGAATATTATTTAGTGTTATCAACTATTATTCTTTATCAGAGTGATAGTTGATAACTCTAAATAATATTCGCATAACCAGGCTAATTTACTTTTGGAAACTAAACAATTGGACGTAAATGGCTACAGCAAATTAACTTGATACGATGAACATATTGTTATCTATTGTTTACAATCCAGTCAGAGATCAATTCCAGAGTTGGATACTAATAATTGTTGATAGTCGTAATAGCAATAACATATTGAAAAAATATAGTTGATAAAATAAAGTACCAGTAATACACTGATAATTGCTGGCCTTGTGCCAAAAGTAGAAACAATTATTCTTTATCAGAGTGATATAGGCTTATCACTAAAGATAAGTTGCTAATTTTAGTGTTTCCTAGATATTTCGTATATTAAGCAAATGTTTGGCCATTAAGTTCAAAGATTAAAGTTTCAAAAATACATTAATTAGCTGCCAGTTGTGCGTTAGTGAGAGAGGTAATCACGATCGACTGACATACGGCAGATGCTGGATTTGAATTATTCGTACCTTTATATAAGACATCTTTTGTTCTAGATTATTCTGCTATTATTTATAGATAATTACATTCTGCTATTTTGTAAATGAGTTAATGTATTGTCAAATTCCGAATTTTCGCAAATGTTTCTTGAATGTTATATACACATGTATATAAACAATGTGTGCTTTGCATATATAAACATGGATATATGACGAGTTGTGATACAGTGTCGAGAAATGGCTATCCTAATCGCATCTTAACCTGATCGATATCGAAGTATGTTAATTAACTAAATAAATTGTATACTTGATGCAAGCTTCAAATTGTTCCTGCTGCGTTAGGTCTTAGATATACGGAAGTATATAACTTACACGTAACATACACACATACATGTACACATACACACATACATATACATATATGTATGTATATTTATACATATATATAGCTTTTTTGTGTAACCATATATGTACTTTTCTGAAGAAATCTATGCTTCAGTTACTCTTGAAATCAGGAACAGTTATGATGCGAGTAATTCCTTTCGCAGTACAAAATAACCAATTATCAGATTGTTGCTTATAATTGGCGATGTTATTAGAGTTCACAAGATCTTTATTGAAATAGTTATATTTCAAAGTATTTATTCTCGTTATGTTTCATCAATCCTTTGCTTCACTGATTTTAAGATAGAATATATAGCATGTTTCAATGCACAAGTATTGTCTTGTATCTTCCTTAAATACTTCATTGTATTTTGTTTTATATATTTTCAAGTAACAAGTCAATCTTTTCTTTCAAGTTAGCACTAGATTGGAAACGAAAATTTCATATTTTCATATCTTATTTTCTATATTTTTCTGTTTTATTTTAATAATTTTCTCTTTAATAAATTATCAGATTTATTATTCCTGATTTAGATCTTGACTTTCTTCTCTACTTTCCATTTCTACCCACCAACAAATATTCTAAAGGAATTCATAGTTCTTAGTTATTTATGTGGATGTTATTTTTTCTGTGACCTCGAGATTACCTATCGTTTTTGTCGGTATTATCAATAATATTATTCTTCATGTAACAGGTTTTGTTTATGTTGGTGTCATATATTTTTTATTGCTTTCATTGCTGTTATAGTTATTACATGAACGACGAAAATAATAATAATGATAATGAAAAAATAGTATTGTAATTATTATTATGCGTCAGTCATAACTTGCACCCGCTTCCCCTAATTAAAACGGGTCTACTTCAGCTGCTTGTGGAGGAGACTGGTTCTGTTGATAAGGCGGTCCAACTGCTATCAGCACCCTCTACTTGTGGAGCTAATGATGCACAAACACGCGTTGAGTCTGAAGCATCTCCAGATAGTCTGCCTAAAATTGAAAAGGTGTGGTCACAGTTTGTGAGGCATGTCTTTCCGCGGGTAGTTTCTTTCACTGAGCTCCAGTGCAAGATAAAGAAGAGATTAAGCCTGAACACCTGGTTTCTGGAATGTTACGAGGCGCCCAATGTTCTCCACCGGCCGGGAAATGCGATCAGTGGAACTTCTACTCTCGAGTTCTATAGAGGACTAGTGGTAGGCAAATGCGACGTCGCATTCGAGCCGCGGACTAAGGATAACTTCCAGAAATCCCTCACGTGTCAGTGTGAAAGGGGGTGTGGGCTGCAGGTTCAAGATACTCTCTTACAGGCACGGAAGTGCTGTCAGATTGATCTACGTGAGGTGCGCGCAGAGGGACGAAACTGTCCTGCACGAACTCGTTCAGTGTCCGTGCATTACTGATTTGTCGAGTATTGTCATACGGTTGTTGTCACGAGTATAGTCGCCCCACCGTCTTTTTTAGCCAGGAAGAGCATATATTTAGCCAGGAAGAGCATATATATTCGTCTGTCTTGTGGTCGTAGCGAAATAGTTTGTGTGGTTGACCAGGTTAAAAGGACTGGAGACAGACACTTTTCTCTTCAATCTCTCATCAACGTTTTCAAGTTTCACTAGGAAAAGAAGGTCAGGGTGGAGAAACGTGTTTTGCCCCAGTAAATTTGCAAAAATGTGGGTGAATGCGAGGAGGGTGGCCCATGGGAATGAGCCTACTTGAAGCATGCGCATTTGAGGAGCTAATTAAATATGTTAAAGATATAAAATGCGATTGACGTAACTGCGGAGTATGTAACTATATATTAAACGTTCAAACATAATAACGGATATGGTCCTCTTCAGCCAGCCGAAGTAAAATAAATTACCAATTTATAGAATTAACCTTTTCAATATTTGAATGTCGAATACTATTTAAAAAACAACATATTTATTTATTACAATGTTTTCTATAAAACTTTTCTGTCTGGCATATTTAGCGTACAGTGTACATAATCAAAATATCTGGTTCGTATAAAATATTTAGCCTTAACGTGGGTAACTTTAACAATAGACTAAAAGGAACATCTTTCAGTTAATATCCACGTTTTGAAGAAGGTGAACTCTGTTAATTAATCTTTCTTGACATAAGCTACGAGAATGAGGTGTAATGCAATTTAGAGTAATGCTTTCATATACAGGCAATATTACTTGTTAAGGAATTTTGAATTTACTTTTTCTAAAATCACTGACATTTCTATATACATATTACTATCACATTTCCTATAGAAAATACTAAATTAACAACAGTAATGTCAACATAACTACAAAGGTACTTTGCAAAAGGTGTATTTCATTCATATGAAACATAGATTATATCTGTACAGAATATGGTTAGGTACTCACGAATCATTATTTTCTAGTGAAAGCCGAGGTTAACTTTGCCTTTCATCCTTACGGGGTCGATAAAATAAAGTAACAGTAATACAGTGGCGTAATGGCTGGCCTTGTGCCAAAAGTAGAAACAATTATATTATAGTGAAAGCTGTTCAAAAGTCGCTGGAACAATTAAAGCTGTATTCAATGGCTATGAGTACAACAATTTATATTCGCAAATTTAGTAATGTTAAAATGCTTGGAAAAGAATAGATCTCTTAAAAAGTAGAAAATAATTCATGTTACATTTTAATGTACTTTGCCTATAACATACCTGTGAAATCTACCCGTCTGATGGAAAGATCTACCGACCACTTATGTGAGTGAGAGATGTCTTCTCTTGTGAAAATGATATAGTTTTCATTTTATAAAATCTCCCCATTTTACAACTTTTTTTCATTGTGCTCTCCGTTTGGCTTTTAGAAGTTGGCATGTCTGCAGTCCAATAGCTGGGTTTGACTTGCCTCATTCTCTCTTCGGTTGCTTACATACATGTGATTTTCCTGTTTCCTTCTTCGGTATGTTTTCTTTTCCTTTTTTTTCCTTTTTCCCTACTGTTATGTTTTTTTCTATCTCTTCTTTTTCCCTAATAACTTACTATAATTATTGACTCACTGGAACTAGACATATTGTCTTTAAAGCGTAGAAATGTCCATAAAGACAACTTATGATGGGAAATATCCCTCGTTTGTGCTTTCCTCTTATATATATATATATATATATATATATATATATATATATATATATGTAGGTATATAATAATAATAATTGTTTCTACTTTTTTGGCACAAGGCCAGCAATTATCCAGTGCATTACTGGTACTATATTTTATTGACCCCGTAGGGATGAAAGATAAAGTTAACCTCGGCGACCCAGAAAGAACTAACAATCCTGATGATGACAAAACTTTAAATCATCAGTGGCTGGCATCCTCTGGAATGAAATCGGAGACTGAAGGACTGATTATATCACCACAAGATCAGTGTCTGCCAACAAAATACATCAAGCCAAAATTAATAAAACATGGATGCAACCCATTATGCTCTGTATGTAAAAACACAACCAGAGACCATTAACCATATAATTTCAATGCGCAGCCCTATGGCACCAGCCGAATACCTAAACAGGCACGGCAGATCTCCACAATACATACATTGGGCAATGTGTAAGCATTTTGACCGGCCCCATTAAAAGAATTAGTGGAGCATCAATCACCTCCGTATTTAAAAAGGTTGCACCTCAATGTTCTGGAACTTCAGCATCCAAACAGACCGAAAATCATTCACTATTCCCTTTGTCCTTTAAATTTCATTCTAATACTTGATAATCTCGCGAGACATAAGATAAGGAAACATATGACTCCAGTCCACTTTGTCAATAATGAATCTTTATTCAGAAATGCCAGGAGACTAAGCATTCAGACACGATGAGGACAACGGAAAATAACGTATGACCGACGCGCATCAGGCGCTCCCCTTACTAGGAATCTTTCATCAGAGTAAGTGGTGCGTATTGTAACCCTCATACAGATCGTGTCGTCGAACTCGATGCAAACATCCAACATTGTGTCGAACTATTCTGCAATGTTTGCCTCAACAGAGCCGGGTTGCAACAGGTGAAACTCCCTGTGCCATTGTGTGGCCACGGCCTCCCATCCAAACTTGACACTTTCTCCTCAATTTCCCCCAGCTGCACTCTCATCAATTAGAACCCCCTTGTTGATCAGACCGATGAAAGCCTTGATTTTTCTCTGTGTAGCAAGGTAACTGGTCAACGTCATGTCTATGTTCTATTTGAGGCGTGTAACAAGCCATTATGTCCATAATCCGGGGCGCGGATGATGCACCGCTAAGAGTGGGGTATAGTGACTACATCCCACTCACCCTTGCTTTCGCTGTTCTATCCTTTTTCCTTTTTCTACTACAAATGTTCGACCATTTTAGCGGGGATTGATTTTACATTATATTGCTTGCCTTTAACGTATCCTATTTGTAACATTAATATGGTATTGATAATTCTGGTTGTTACTTATCGTGTTTTTTTTTGTTTTTTTCTGCCGAGTTATATAAATGTTGTTTAGCAAATGTAGATCACCTTCGAAAACCAGGGCTTTATTAGTGTGTTTCGCCTGGCTATCTTTGAAATGTGTTTACTGCTGTTTATCATTCAGTATTCCATATTATATCTAGTTAACATCAAACGAATGGTATAACAATGCTAAGTGATCCGAGTATTATATTGTATTTCATATGGCAGTAAATAAATAATTTTATGTAATAATGCACGAGATTAATCTCACTGAATAATAGGTAATTATCTCATAACTCACCGTATTAACATTATTTCCAAAGGTAAGACAAATCATGTTTCTGCTTATAATCTAGAATGATTTAAATAGAATAAAGAAGCAGGATTAATGGCAGAGACATTTCTAATCATGAAAGAGTCACATTTAATATATTAATAAATATTATGTGGAATATGTTTATCGTAATATTTCTATCAATGATTAACTTTCAGCATATAATAGAGCATAAGGGCTATACTGTAATGGATAATTTAGCTATCGAGGTTAGAGTTATAAATCATCCCTCACAAAGTAGAACTAATTTTATCATTGTCCATATTTCGCCCAACGCGTTCAAATGTCCACATAAACCGATGTTATTCGTATATGTTCAAGGTTATGAACATAGTATGCATTGCAGATATACGAGTATCCTCCCTGATAAATGTGGCATGAAATATTTGACGGTGCCTTCACTTGATTACTGTGATTTTGTCTTAGTCTACATTCTCTAGCAAATAACTTTTACTTTTCAAAGTTGAGCTCAAATTCCTTCATTTCACAAGGACGGAAGAACACATCCGTTAATTCTGTAATATCCCACTTCAGTTCGCACACTAAAATAACATATTAAACATTTTAGGTTCGTGATTATAATACAACATTATAATTGAATCAGGCGCGAACTTTAACATGACTGAAATTTGTGGCTTTTAATATATTCAGTTTCAAGTTTTCTTTTGCGTTTACTAACTAAAGTCGAAAATTATGCTCAACTTTATAGAA
The DNA here is from genome assembly GCA_964016885.1 of Eledone cirrhosa. NCBI lineage: Eukaryota > Metazoa > Mollusca > Cephalopoda > Octopoda > Eledonidae > Eledone > Eledone cirrhosa. The sequence continues at coordinate 215,344,724 of OZ024743.1, forward strand.
ACACTTCATTGAAAAACAATCTTGGGGCAAACACAATAATATTATGTGATGACTAAATGAATATTCTATTTGAGAAAATGTCCAGAATGGTTATCGTTTGAATAGATTAGACAAACAGTGGTTATTTTAAAAGAGACGAGTCCAAGAGAATTAGCTTCTGAACCAAAATTGAGTGTGTCATCTCCAATGAAACGCAAGTAAAATATCGACCGTTGGCTACAAGATAATCACTCTTTAATTCATAATGAAATATCTTAAGAGTGCGACCAATAAAATACAATAAATGATAATAGTGAACAAAAACAAAATAAAATATCTCAACAATTGTGTCTGACTGGATTTTATTGATCTTCAGCGCTGTGATAATGAGGTTTTCAAAATGGTTGGATAGCATTGCATCTTAAAAGAAAATATGTTAATGGAGACAATCGTCTTATTGTATCCGATTACTTTTGATCTGTCGTACATTATCATTAAATAGTGTCCTATTCCAACTGGTAACAATCGATAACATTGTTAGCTCTATCCGATTTTTTTGTTTGTAGTTCTGATTTTAATTTATTTTATAAGGTGGTGATTTATTTAGAAACAAAACACATTGAAGTGTCTTCGAAGTTACAACTCAGTTGTGCGATAAAACTATTTTGTGTATGAAACATGAAATAAACCATTTCCAAACTTAAGCTTGTAGGGCAACAGCGTTTTGAGCTCCTGAGTTCAATTTGCGATTTAGCATACTTCTAGAAATATAATATTTGCATACATTCCAAAAATGGTAAAATAATATTGATAGAGAGTGAATTTCAAAGCTTTTAAGTTCTTAGAAGAAACAGATAACATGGTTGTGAAGATAATTTAATTAATAATTGAAGACGTGACGTGTGGATTGGAAGTGTCTCAGCAAAACCAACCTGTTACCTATCATATCCGAGGAGGTGGTGTCAGTGTAGTGAATTTCAAAAGCTAATGAGCTGAACAAGTAGCATGTACATGCTTCATACTAATATTAAACTTAAGAAAATTAACAAAAAATGAACAAGACAATGAACGGGAAAAATAACTAAACGAAAAACATTTTTTTAAGTGAAAACCTTCATAAGTTTTTTTTTATTTTCAAATATACAAACGAAGGGCACATAACACCATGGTCATCGGTCGTTTATTTTGGCCTACGCAGTTTCGACCCCTCGCAATGGTACTGCTGGTCATTCCGGAGTCAAAGCATCTGACATAAGCCAGAGGCTGTCCAGAGGAGTAAGAGATGAAATACAAAACATTATGTTCTAGTCGTTAAGCTACAACCACACACAATTTGGAGTGACATTAGGGAAATTGTCTGGTGTCTCTCAGAGCACGTAAAGCATGAATGAAATAAAGGAAACAAATGCAGCAAAAAGCAAGCAGATTAAAGTAAGAGATCGTGTTAAAAAGTTTTAACCATTACAATAAATGGAGGAGATGAGATAAAAACGTCCGCCATATTGTTAATACACTTCAGAAAATTGACAAAGAAAGGACAAAAGAACGAACGGAAACAAAACAATATATTCATACATGATGGCTGCAAACTCTGCTTGTCAGATTCAGATATGTGACGCTCGGATATGGTTTTTCAAGCCTGCTAGAGATTTGCACTGCTTCACACACTGACGACAACTATGGATCTCCCTGGCTTGAGGTCCCGCATCAGGTTGCCCGTGAACCCTCACAACACCGTGGAGATCATAGCTCACTGGTTCTCTTTGAACATGGCTGCGACTGTGGCTCCTGAGACCAGATTTACTCAAGCAAATTGTTCCACACTCAGGGCACTTCAATTCAATGGAGACACCGATCGTTTCGAGAGATACACCAGGGCATTGTTTACGCACATCCCGTTTGAACTTCCCGTGCTTTATGCGTCTGTCCTCAAAATTATGGACCCCATCATTCACCATTCCACGCCAAGTTTCTCTTTCAAGAGCTTCTATTTCACAGTCAGCCATCATCAAACTAGTTTTTTTCAATGAGTCCTTTACACAATCTTTGAATCAGAGCTTTGGTTTGTGAGGTTGTCTCTTACCATCACAAGGCTCGCCATACAAGAGTTGTTTTGGGATTCGATCATCCTCTATTCTGCAGATGTGTCAAGTCCATCGAAAACGTGTTGGTGGATGATACTCTCAATGCTCCGACACTCACTTCTCTCAAGGACCTCAACATCACTCATGCATCTGCCACTTGATACCGAGAATCTTTCTGAGACACTGCTGGTGAAACCGTTCCAGTCTGTGGATATGCCGTTTGTAGGCAACCCATATTTCACATGCATACAGCAAATCTGACAGTACAAATGCAGCATACACTCTCATCTTGGTCCTCATTGTGATTCCTCGCCTGCACCAAAGACGGTCGTTAAGCCTTCCAAATGACTCACTTGCCTTACTAACACGTAGACCAACTTCTGCATCCAGAGAGCAGGTCACACTCATGGTACTCCCCAAATACACAGATGTGTCAGAAACTCCAGCTTTTGACCATATATGTGTATGGAGGGTTCATTGAAAACTTTATCCGAAGCAGGTTGGTACATGATGACAGTCTTCTTCAGACTGATTGTCAGTCCCAAAGCACTGCACGCATTGGAAAAAGAATCCATGAGGTATTGCATGTCACTCTGGGAGTGTGCAAAGAGATCATAATCATCTGCATATAAAAATTCTCTGATCAAGGTAACTCAGTACCTTAGTGTTGGCAGTGAGACGCCTAAGGTTAAACAGCTTGCCGGAAGTGTGATATCTGAGATAGATACCGTGTTGACAACCTTGAATGCCATGAAGAACACCATCGCGAAATACAAAGTTGGTTTAGGTATATCACCCTGCTTGACACCATTTTCAACCAAGGTTGGCTCAGACAGTTTACCTCCAACATTCACCCATGCCTGCATGTCATCATCGTTGAAGAGTTTCAGAATGTTCACAAACTTTTCAGGACAGCCCAATCTCTCCAAAACAACCCACAAAGCCTTCCGATTAACGGTGTCAAATGCCTTGGTCAGATCGACAAAAATGTGGTATAAGTCCATGCTCTGTTCAATGCATTTCTCCTGAAGTTTTTTGGCCGAGAATATCATGTCAACAGTGCCTCTGCCATTCCTAAAGCCACATTGGGACCCAGGAAGTACCTCAACAGCAATGTACATACATACATACATACAACAGCAATGTACATACATACATGGTGGCTGCCAACTCGTTTTCGAGTACGGCCACTACTTTATATCCATGTAGGAGAACTCCTACCGATGCGCTGAACGAGTGTGACTTTTTAGTCCAGCCAGCGACTTGAAAACTCTGGTACAAACACTACACTTGTGACAATTATTGACACATAGTGCTGGGCCCATGGTACCATGTGACGACAAGTGAAGAGAGATCTCCAGATAGAAAGCAATGCCTGTGCCGTGAAGCTTTTATAGCGAGCAAATGCACTGCACAAAGCCAGTCCCACTCTCTTAACCAAGATGATATTTACCAAAAAGAAAAGTAAGTCAACATCATTGGATACCATCAGAGTTGCAGGTGTTATATCAGAGTTGTTCTTCTCCTAGAATTCTACCTTGACAAAGGCTAAGGGGCCATCTCTCCCGATGATTTTGGATGGCCATTGACTCTTAAGAGCTCCTTTGCCCTTTGAAAGGTTTTGTTTTTAGTCCTGCAGGATGTCCAAAGTCACCCTCCTCACCAAGAAACCATGGTGGGGTTGCCAGTTTAGTTGCCAACGACCCTACCATGAGACAAGTTGTACTGGGATACATGTAACCAGTAACTCCAACATACATACATACATACACACACACACCCACGAACACACACACACACACACACACACACACACACACACACACACACACACACACACACACACGCACACACACACACACACACACACAAAAATCACATATCGAATAAGTGTTCTCAACAGTTGTGTTAAAATAAACAAGAGCTATTCATCAGTCAATAAGATCAACTAAAAAATCAATAAAATTAACTGGTCAATAGCTTAAGCCTGGAGATTAATACAAGTAAATAATCGAGAATCAGAATTTCGGCCCACGAAATAACGATAAACAATCTTCGACATGTGTGGCAGAGGGCTCAATAGTTTGGATAAACCAGAGCTATAACTATCGTTAAAATACCAACACATAGAGACGATGCCTAAAATCATTCGCACAGCCGAAAAAAACGACCAGGAAAATTCGGGTCACTCAAATAATAAATTAATAAATTAATAAATTAATAAATTAATAATATATATATATTGTTATACTTTGGGAGGGTCATGTTGCCAATAAGAAACACACGCACCCGATACTTTCACTCCAATTTATTATAAATTGAAGACATTCACATAATCAAAATATATGTTTTATTATATATATTTCGAAGGTACTGTGTTGTCTTTTCAGTACGTCCTCGTCAGATAAAATACATGAATTGATGTATGACATACCTCAACGGTCTTGATAGTTCATTTCATTTATTAATATTCTGAATAATATTAATAACTCCAGAAGACCTTCTTGTAGAGTGCTTCTAATCTATTGTTAAACTACATTTATTGAGTAATCAATGAACCATACTAATCTTTGGTTTTATATATATGTGTGTGTGTGTGTGTGTGTGTGTGTGTGTGTGTGTGTGTGTGTGTGTATGTGTGTGTGTGTGTGTGTATGTGTGTGTGTGTGTGTGTGTGTGTGTGTGTGTGTGTGTGTGTGTAAATAGGGAGAAAAAGACGATTATTAGGAAGAAAAATACATGTTTTCTTTTTAATTTTCTCTCTATATTCTGGGTTAGAAATTGTTTAAAACAAAATATTTTACTTTGTGTGAAGTGTTAAGGTATTAGTTAATTTATTAATTAACAATACATTTATTTATTTATTTATTCATTTATATATTTAATACCGGTTTCAGCATGTTATGCATTATCACAGGGGGGAATTCGTATTGGTATAAAATGTTGGAGAGAAGATAATGTGATGTTGAACATGTTAAGGAAATGGGAAAGAAAGAATAATATTATTTACAAACAAGGTTTTTGAAGTAAAAAGAAAAAAAGAAAAAAAGGGGATGATGTGCAACATAATAAGGTAATGGGAAAAAAAGAATAATATTATTTACAAGCATAGTTCTTTAGGGTAAGCAGTTCAAAATGTGTTATTATGGCAATAACGCTTGGTTAGTCCATGATGGAGACAAATGGTAATCTCGGGTTTAATATGATTTCCCTTTTTAGAGAGTTAATATGCATGGGGAGTTATTTCAGTGTGGTCGGGTAGGGTAGAGAGATGGATGAGAGGGTGTAGTTCATTTATATAAGAAAAAGCATTAGTTAGGATGTGAGGGAGGTAACTCTTTAGATAACATAGGAATTGGGGCTTTGGCTCATTGTTCGTTCCAGTTTTAGTTTAGTCCGAAGTTTAGTCCATTAAGTAGAGGTTAGAATTCGTTAATGATGTACGTTTCCTTATTGGTACGATGGATGAAAGACACTTTGTCTATGAATTAGTAAATGGGGAAAATTTTAAGGTTTGGATGTTGGTTAGGTGCACAATTGGTGATATGTTTACGAAAAGCAATCCTTCTGTATTCCTGTATTTTGATTTGTCATCTATGGACGGTCATACGTTTTCGGAGGCTGTGTTTTGTCTGTTTTAAGTAGTGCTCTTGACAACGTGAGCAGGTCAAAACAGAGAATAGGTCTTCAGATGCAGATGTAAAGTTGTATTTAACTGTGAAATGTTGTCCTTGTTTAAAATGGAATGTTGAACCTTCTATTAGATTTATGCTTATACCACAGTTGAGCATTCCGGATTTTTTTACTGTAGGGTTTATTGTGAGGGTTAGTTAGATGTTGGCTTGTGTGAAGATGTTTGTTTATGGATTTAGGTTGTCTTTTGCTCTTTATGATGTTGTGTGTTTGGAGGATTTTGTTCATTCTTGGGTCTCGTTTTCGTAAAGGAATGTTCTGGAGGATGGTGTCGAATGGCTCATTGTTGAGGGGGTTGTGTGTGGAGAAGTATTGTAGAGTTTTCTGTTTCGGTTCATTCCTGGGTTTGGGTTGTCTGAGTTCATGGATGTTGAGTTTTATGGCACGTTGGAATCCATTGTTGATTAGGGATGATGGGTAGTTTCTGCTGATAAGTGTGTTCTTTAATTCTTCTAGTCGTGTGTAGCATGTTTATTTATCTGAAACTGTTGTGCAGATTCTTCTGGCAAGGTTATAAGGAATTGCCATTTTGCTATGGCGAGGGTGGCACGAGTTAAATGGAAGATATTGTTTGGAGTCTGTGGGTTTGTAGTATATGTCTGTTTCTATTTCGTTGTTTGTTTCCTCGATGAGGTTGTCGAGGAAAAGGAGTTGTTCATGGCTGTATTCCATTGTAAATTGTAAATTTGTGTTGAGTCCATTTAGAATGGTTTTAAAGTCAATCAGACTTTCTATACCTTCAGGCCAGAGGATGAAGCAGTCGTCCAGACATCTCTTCCAGTTTTTGTCTATGTGTAGGTACAAGTGCTTAGCGTATTTGTCTAGAACTTTGCGGTAGAGAGTGGTTTCCAAATATCCCATGACAAGGTTGGAGTATGAAGGGGCTACTTTCGTGCCCATGGCAGTCCCAGCTTTCTGTCTGTAGTATTTGGCATCGAATTCAAAGAAGTTGTTTTCAAAGATGAATTTGAGGCCCTCCAACCCAAATTCTTTAGGGATGCGCTGTGGAAGTTCACTAGGTAAATTTTCAAGCCAGAATTGTATAACCTCTATACCTACGTTGTATGGGACATTGGAATATAGATTGATGACATCAAAGGTTACTAGTAGGGTATGTTCATTATTAAGTGTTGTTGGGAGGTGGTTGAATATGTCAACGTCGTCCCTTATGAATCTTTTTATGTGTTTTAGGAAAGGTTTCAATCATAATAACTAGGAAGTTGCTTAGACGGTGGGTTTCACATGTAGTACCTGCTATTATGGGTCTTAAATTAAGGTCATCTGGAGGGGGAATATTGATGTAAATGCCTGTGGCCACTTGCAGGCCCTGCCTATTACTTCACTTTTGTGTGTCTTTGGACGTCGTAGAAAAGGCTTCTTCTGCTTTTGAAATTGGTGTTGTAGTTGTATTCCTTGTCGGTAAGGCCTTCTTTGTAAAGGGTTGTTAGGGATTTTAGGTTTCTCATTATTTTCTGTTGTGTGTAGTGTTGGGCCTTTTCGTATTATGTTTGGTTTTCTAGAGTTGAGAGTACTAGAGTCATGTAGTTATCTATCTTCATAAGGACTACTACACTCCCTTTATCCGCCTCTTTGATTGTTAGGTTTTTGTTTTTCACCGCTCCTATTAATGACGTATTATATTCGTTTTTCCCGTTCTTTGCCAGGGAACGTTTCCACCAACCAAAGTATCGTCTTCCTGTCTTCCTCCGGTTGCAAGATTTTTTGAAATATCCCCTTCTGCGTTTACAGATTGACTTTGTTAGTTTCAGAAGATCCCGTTAAGGGTGAAAGCAGCGATTCTTTGCTTAAACTTTAATCTGTTATTTTAATAAATATATATATATATAAGCAAAAATGGAGGGGAAGGCAATACATTTAAAAACAAAATTCACTCCTTGCACAATGTTTCATCAGGATATATTAGCAATATACAGATCTATCTATCTATATATATATGTGCGCATATGTTATGCATATATATTATAATAATGATTATGTACTTAGAATCTTCATAGAAGACACATTAATGTATTTTATGATGCTGGAGGGCAGTCCAATTTATACAACAGCAAACGAATTTTACTATTACTGGAATAATTATTCTTTCACAGTGATACTTAGAGGCGTTCATACGTCGGAGTTCGTACCTTAATCCGAATAATTTTAAATGAGTAATAACTTATAAATTTAAAATGGCGGATACAACGGGGCATAATTATCTAATGGAAGTAAATATGGTGCATTTAAAAAGGATGTGATTATAACAAGCCAAAGTTAAGTGAGATTAATAGAGTAGATGTTAAGGGGGTGTTGTGGGTAAAGGTGTTATACACATAGGTTTCTACTTCACCTACTTATTTTCTATTTCCTCAAAATATTACACAAATTTGTACGATGACAAATATTAGCACTCATAGAGAATGATATGATATTCATTGGAAATAAATGTGAAATAACATTTATTTCCCCTCGTTCTATGAAACGAAAACGGCTTACTAAATGCTATTTCCCCCTAACTAATCGCTAGTTTTCTCTTAGTTTCAAATGTAAAACTTTGAAAATTGAAGCGATTTTAATTGCGTCTGCAACACTACTAGGACCGTTGCAAATTAAGTATACATATATTGAATGAAGAATTTCAATCTATGGACTTTACTTCTTGACCTAATATTGCCTGCAGAAAAAAGATTAAGCACGAATATTACAAGAATGTATGGCTTCTTATACATTGGATTATAAAACGTCATATATCAGACAGAGAACAATGGAATAAAGTATTAATTCACCCTTCAAATATGACTGTTTACAAGCAAGTAAAGAAAGCAATAAACGATTTCATGATATATGACACTGAAGGTTTTACTGCGGACAGAAGAATATTCGGATATTTTGTCACAGAAAAGAGGTACATCGTTTAAAAACAACACCTGGTTTAAACGATTGTGATTTCCTTTCAGAGAATCATTTATAACAAAGTTTCCTATACACATTTTATTTGAAGCCTTGATTAGATAGAGGAATATAAAATCTCTTCATGCATATATATATAAACGGTTATAGTGACACTAACAAACCTGTTGTTTCCCAAGATTTTTGTTCGTTTCTGCTACTGCTCATTTTCTTCTATCTCTCCGTTTCTTCTTTACTTTCTCATTGTATTTGATAATGCAGGTTAAGCGTTCGAAATTTAAAATAAACCCCTATTACATCAAGCGCAAAGCTAATACATTTCGTCATCATACGATGTAGTTTGATTTGTTATGTCTTGTTTATGTCGTTTGATATATATATATATATATATATATATATATATATATATATATATATATATATATATATATATATATATATATATATATTTAATACATTTTTGCTCCACGGTTCTTATATATTCGATATATATTTATCCTTATCGAGCCCTCTTTGTATTTTAGTCTTCAAATTTATTATTATTACTATATATATATATATGTATATACATCAACATTATGCATGCAAACTAATGAATGAGGAGAGATAAGAGATCAGTTATGAGGATTATATGCCAGTAATGAAGGAGGTAATGTGCTCAATGCATATATGTTGCAAGTAAGGCAAACAATGCAAGTAAGACGGAGAAAAAATTGTCAACTAAAAAGAGTATAATCCCCGCTACAATTCATAAATTAAATATCAGAGTAAACAACATCAGATTTCTGAATAAATATATTTGATGGCTGACAAATTATTTCGGAAAGCAAATCAGCAATTTGTACATAGAGGTAATTATCGATCCTAAAACCGATAATTGTACAATAAAAAGAAATATTTGATATGGTCACCTCATCAGAGCCGAAAATTAAATAAAAACTAAATATAAAAATTCCAAAAATAAACACCAACATATCACTGAAAAATAAGGCCTACAATAAATGAAATACTTGGATAGGGCCTGTCCACTTATTAGTGATGTGGGTATACAGTTGATCGGTTAAAAATTTAAGGATCATGACTGTTTGAAAACCAAATGGAGAAATTTGAATGCAAGCGGAAGGGTGTATAACAAGGGGCATAACTAAGATTAAAGGGAGATAAATGAGTAGAAATGTATATTTTATGTCCAATTTAAGATTCATCAAGAAAAATGTTAAAAAGGAAAAAAATAGGAGGATTATAGAAACATTTAATATTAACGATTTAAAAGAAAATGTATATAACAAAATGTAGTTAAATAGTATAGAAAGGGAGGAAATAGGTCAAAGCAATAGAGGTTCCCTCGAAGAAAAAATATAATATAAATTGAAGCTATAAAAAGTGAATTAAAATAACTGAAAATAATTAAACAAGATTAAATAGTCTGCTAATATGCAAATCAGGCTGATCAGTCACTGTATATTTCAGAAAATGTATATTTTCATTGGCTCTGACATTTGGCAGGTGAACAGTAAACTGCACTTATGAAGTGTAGCTGACATTACATTTATTGTATTAAGCCATGTAGAGCTATAACTATTTGTTAGTTATTTGGATATAGCAAAGCCGACTATTAATCGCTCGTGTACATGAAACTGATTAGCCTATATTCTGATATCCAAATCTGGCTGAACGGTGGATCTGCTAATACGAAGATCTAACTGATGAGTCAGTCTGATAATATACAAATCAGGCCAATCAGTTAATGTATATTTCAGAAAATGTATGTTTACACTGGCTCTGACAGTTGGCAGATGAGCAGTAAACTGCACTGATGAAGAGTAATCACCCAGAAACATTAGTGTGTGTGCATATCTGTTTACATGCAAACAAAATGGCAAGAGTGAAGGGCTCATTCTACTGACATGGCTTAAAAGAGGTTGTTTGCGTAATTGCAAACGAATCGAATATTATTATTAATATTCTAAAAAAATCAGATTACATTTATATAATGTATATATATATATATATATATATATATATATATATATATATATATATATATAATAATAATAATAATAATAATAACAGTATTTATAGTTATGTATATAGTATAAACAACCATGAACAGTAGGGTCAGTAATTTCTTAATTACCTTATTACCAGTAAGAAAAATAGCGCAAGAAATAGCTCAATGTAGCACGAAAATAAATAAATTATACAATTATCAAAGTTGTGGTCAAATCATTTAATAGATGACAATCGTTTCTTCCAAACTCTCGTTTGGAGTGATCGGAGCATTATCAATGTTTGCACATATAATTAAAATCCTATTCAACTGAACAATAATATATATATACATATAAATTGATGTTGTGAGCAAATGTTTCGTATTTACGGGGTGGATTGGACGTGACATATATTTTACCTGAATTGTACAAAAATTGCACAAACATTCAAGTTCAAATTCAAATTCAAATTTAAATTAAATTCAAATCAAAAGCACGGAATGGAATACATGCAACAGTTAAAACAAGGGAATAGTCCAAATATTAAAGAGGCATTGAGGAAGTACTTTTGAGAAAGCAAGAGTGCAATAACAATTCATATGCAGGCCTATGGATAGTGCGACTGCGTAAGTCATATACATGAGAAGGAGAGAAGCAAAGCTATTATGCATATATAGATGAATAAATACTGCACTTAAAGCAATTATGTTAATGTATTAGAGTCTATGGTGGATGTTGAATGGTGATGGTGTTCGAATTAGTGTGTGTTGAGATACATAAAGTTTTTGCAGACTTTTCCATGACATATGACGAATTAAATGTTAGTTGATGTTTATATTGAATGTTATAAGTTAGTTAGAGCAATGGATTGTAAATTAGTGTTAATGACTTCATATTCATAGACTATATTTGATCAACCGTTAAATTTTCAATCGTTAATTTCCGTAAAATATATGTCACATACATTCCACCCTGTAAATACGAAACTGTTACTCACAACATCAATATATATGTAACTATATTATTGTTCAGTTGAATAGGAGGTTAATTATATGTGCAAACATTGATAATGCTCCGATGATTGAAAACGAGAGTTTGGAAGAAACGATTGTCAGCTATTAAATGATCTGAACACAACTTTGATAATTGTATAATTTTTATATATATATATATATATATACAGTAGTCCACTACGATGATAAAAAGGTAAGGAGCCAATGTATCTCGTTGGAGCACTCCAGCCAGCATCTCAAAGAACTCTGTCATCCCATCAGGTGTAATGACTTGGGCTTTGGTGTTGGTGTAGAGCAGTGATATCAGGTCCACTATTATGTTGGGGATTCCATAAACCTGTAAGATCTTCATCAGGCAGTGACGGTCCACAGAATCAAAGGCCTTCCTAAAGTCAATGAAAACCATGACAACAGGAAGGCACTTCTAGCTACCTCTAATATCCTCCTCAGCGTCAGGATGTGACAGGTGGTTGATCTTCCTTCTCTGAAGCCGTTCTGGTTGTCCCTGAGGCGCTTATCCATCTCAGGCTGGATCCTGTTAAGAATCATCCTGTTGAGGGTCTTTGCCACAAGTGATGTCAGTGAGATCCCCCTGTAGTTGTTGGTGTTAGAGAGATCTCCCTTCTTTGGCACTGGGACGGTGTCACTGATCATGCACTGATTCGGGCTAACTCCTTTCTCCAGTGCCTGGTTACAGAATCCCAGCATGATATCATCAAAATCACACCTCTTCATCACTTCTTCGCCACTCCACCTTCTCAATGAGCCTTGCACTGGAGAAACACCATGATTCTCGCTTTACTGTAGCACCGACTCAGAGCAAGAGAGTTAAGGCGAAAAGGATATCGGATGCTGAATCATTTGGTGACAAATACAGTGAAGGAGGCAGAGGATTTGATGCAGGAGGTTGAGACTGTGTCGATGAGTGTGGGGCTGAGAATGAATGAGACTAAAACAAAATATCTGGTAGAGAATGTTGAAATGCCAGATGGGTTCGCTAATGTAGGCGGGAAGTCGCGAGAATTCGTTGAGGACTTCCTATATTTTGGTGCAAAGATTGGGAATACGGAAGATGTGGTTGAGAGGAAAAGTAAAGCCTGGGCGGCGTGCCACAGCTTGAGATTGGTGTGGAAGTCGGACATTTGTAAAGACCTGAAAATCCGTCTCTTCATTGCTGTAGTCTGAGATTTCGACACTGACCAAGAAACTCACACAGATGGTGGATGGGTGCTACACGAGAATGCTGAGGATGGCTCTGAACATTAATCAGTATACACTGAGGATGAAAAACACAGAGCTGTATCGGAGCCTCCCAAATGTCAGCTCAAATGTGATACAGAGGAGAGTCAGTTTAGCTGGACATGCTCACCGACATCCAGAGTTGACATTGCACTCAGTGCACCCGTGGGAGCCCCTATATGGACACACTGGAAGAAGAAGACCAAGGTTAACGTATGTTGATGCCCTAAGGACAGACACTGGTCTGTTGGAGACACAAGACATGGCAGCGATAATGAGGGACAGTGACCGCTGAAGAGAACTCGTCCGTGGATCTCGGGAATGTTACCCGCCCTATAATATATATATATATATATATATATATATATATATATATATATATATATATATATATATATATATATATGTATATATATAATGAAAAATCAGTGATGCATCTGAACTCAATTTATTGTGTGTTACAATTGTTTCGCCGGCAGACAGCTCGAAACACGATCATCGTATGGATCTGTCTGATTTTGGAACTGCAGGTTCGTTGGACACTACTAATAATATCGGAACAAATTTTCTCACTGGAGTGTTAGCGTAAAAAAAACCTCATCTTCGCTCGTCCTGCTATTGGCTGTTGTTTTGCTACGTCATCATAAAATTTGACCAACATGTACTGTCAAAACTGACCATCAGCTGTCCTTCTTCCTACCACACTTCAATGAATCCCTGGTGGGTTTGGTAGTTCACACTTCTACGCGGGCATTCACACACACACACACACACACATATATATATATATACATTCACACACACGCACACAATCATATAAATAACATCCGCACGCATATACTCCCGCTCTGCATACGCACCAAAGAGAAACCATAAAACTATAGACATATGCGTCCACAGATGCCGCCCTACATGCCCACGTACATCAACTCACACATTCACACACGCACACAGATGCATACGCGTATATCTACTCGTATACACAAACAGGTAGAGACGTATACAATGACACGCACACGCACATACACACATGTGTCCATATATACAGGCACAAAAACAGACTCGCTCGCAAACACACACACGTATATATATATATATATATATATATTAATAAGAGGAATTCCAACTTTTTCTGATTTACTCGTTTTATTTACAATCCTCTAAAATATATAATGGTATTATAATGAAATAGTATGATAGAATATTAAATTCTAAGTGTTAATTGAACAAGTACGTTCATGCTTTCGCAATCTTCAGGTTCATAATATGTGGTGACAGTCGAGTTTTCAATTTTCAACTGTTGAAAATTGCAAACTCGACTGTCACCACATATTATGAACCTGAAGATTGCGAAAGCATGAAAGTACTTGTTCAATTAACACTTAGAATTTAATATTCTATCATACTATTTCATTATAATACCATTATATATTTTAAAGGATTGTAAATAAAACGAGTAAATCAGACAAAGTTGGAATTCCTCTTATTAATATTATCTTCTATACACAATCATACATACCCGTGTATATCTACCTATCTATCTATATATATATATATATATATATATATATATATATATATATATATATATATATATATATGTATAGTAATAATAATAAAATTGAAGACTAAAATTCAAAGAGGGCTCGATAAGGAAAATATATATCAAATATATAAGAACCGTAGAGCAAATATTTATTAAAATAACAGATTAAAGTTTAAGCAAAGAATCGCTGCTTTCACCCTTAACGGGATCTTCTGAAACTAACAAAGTCAATCTGTAAACGCAGAACTGGATATTTCAAAAAACTTTGCAGCCGGAGGAAGACAGGAAGACGATACTTTGGTTCGTGGTAACGTTCGCTGGCAAAGAACGGGAAAAAACGAATAATACGTCATTAATAGGAGCGGTGAAAAACATTTACGCGCAAAGACAGAACCACGTTTATGGTATAAAAGAGGTCGTAGACTAATGTTCTCTTAGGTGGTGCATAGAGACGTTCTCTGGCAATGAACGAAAAAACGAAGATAATAAGTCATATGTGGATCGTTAAGAACAATAGCACGCGAAGACAAAACCACGTAAATGGTATAGCAGAAGCTGTAGACTAAAATTCTAACTAGGGGACCAAATGAATCTCCGCTACAGAGTAAAGAACAAAGTAAATAAATACAATACAGAAGTAATGGAAACAAATAAATACATACACGCAAACAGATACGTACATAGACAAGCATACGCAAAACCTTACAATAGGTAAACAAAACCACGCACATATAAATATGTGTGTGTGTGTATGCTTGTGTACAAATAAATAAATAATTATATAAACGTATATAAGTAAATAAATACGTATATAACAAGCGCACACACATACCTACAAATAAATACACGAATGTTCGGAGACGTAAGTCAACTAAAACAAGAAGTACACATATACACACACCCACCATACGTACGAACCTGCATACTCACGCAGACGCAAAATTCCCGTATACACATAGCCAAACCCTAAATACCAGAATATGTAAAAAGTATACGACATAACAGTCAAATATACGTACGAGAAGGTATACATTCACAAAACATACGGGTAATATATACATACCTATGCAAATAAATAAAGGAATAAACAAAACATATACTTAGCTCCCACATGAAGACGTAAAATATCCACGTATAGATCATATTTCTTACTCTACGACTCCTAACCTTGCACATAACATCACAGCTTCAAATTTAACTAACTACGTAGCCGTAGGAACACGTGCAACCCTGTAGTTAGTACTAACTGTAATTGTAGGAATCGGGCTGATTGCCCCCTATCCGGGAAATGCCTCTCTAGTAACATTGTCTACAAATGTAAGGTTGTAACACCCATGTAACTTAGGGCCTACATAGGGTTAACTGCCAATAGTTTCAAGCAGCGTCTTTACATGCATACCCATTCTTTTCGTTACCCTCTAAGAAGGAATATGACGTCACTTTCAGCTTATATCTGGAGTCTAAAAGACAACCACGCCCAATATAATTTACACTGGGAGATCCTAGGTAGAGCTAGATCGTATAACGGAAATAAAAGACCTTGTGACCTCTGCGCCGCTGAGGCCCTGGAAATACTCTACGCCAGAGACCACATCTTAAACAAAAAATCTGAGGCAATTTCGGCTTGTAAACCTAAATTGCACAAAACTTTCCTGTATTACAGCCCCACGTTATACCCTAACGGATAGCACGATCTATACGTGGATATTTTACGTCTTGATGTGGGAGCTAAGTATATGTTTTGTTTATTCCTTTACTTATTTGCATAGGTATGTATATATTACCCGCATGTGTTGTGAAGGTATGTATACCTTCTCGTACTTATATTTGACTGTTATGGCGTATAATTTTTACATATTCTGGTATTTAGGGTTTGGCTATGTGTATACGGGAGTTTTACGTCTGCGTGAGTATGCAGGTTCGTACGTATGGTGGGTGTGTGTATATGTGTACTTCTTGTTTTAGTTGACTTACGTCTCCGAACATTCGTGTATTTATTTGTAGGTATGTGTGTGCGCTTGTTATATACGTTTGTATTTACTTATATACGTTTATATAATTATTTATTTATTTGTACACAAGCATACACACACACACATATTTATATGTGCGTGGTTTTGTTTACCTATGGTAAGGTTTTGCGTATGCTTGTGTATGTACGTATCTGTTTGCGTGTATGTATTTATTTGTTTCTATTACTTCTGTATTGTATTTATTTACTTTGTTCTTAACTCTGTAGCGGAGATTCATTTGGTCCCCTAGTTAGAATTTTAGTCTACAACTTCTGCCATACCATTTACGTGGTTTTGTCTTTGCGTGCTATTGTTCTCCACGCTCCACATATGACTTATTATCTTCGTTTTTTCGTTCATTGCCAGATAACGTATCTATGCACCAATTAAGAGAACATTAGTCTACGACCTCTTTTATACCATAAACGTGGTTCTGTCTTTGCGCGTAATTGTTTTTCTCCGCTCCTATTAATGACGTATTATTCGTTTTTTCCCGTTCTTTGCCAGCGAACGTTTCCACGAACCAAAGTATCGTCTTCCTGTCTTCCTCCGGTTGCAAAGTTTTTTGAAATATCCAGTTCTGCGTTTACAGATTGACTTTGTTAATTTCAGAAGATCCCGTTAAAGGTGAAAGCAGCGATTCTTTGCTTAAACTTTAATCTGTTATTTTAATAAATATATATATATATGTATATATACATATATATGCAGACAAACAAGCCCTTACCCTACAGTGGGTGCACCGTACACACACACACACTGGCTCATATACACGCTTATAAATATGCGCTTATTACCTACAGGGTCACGCACGTCTACAAATATACATACATAGATATATCTGTCTTTACACAAATATGATATACACACAAAGTCATATAAAGCTACGCAATTGGTCATACAAGGGTCATACATGAAAGGATTCATCTTGTTATACACATGCACACATATAAACAATATACATACATCCATACACATACATACACATACGTACACACACACACACATATATATATATATATATATATATATATATATATATATACATACATATATATAGCGGCGAGGAATTAGTTTAGCGAGGTTTTTTATATGAAATCGTGTGTCGAAACAAATATTGTTATAGTTGGGGAGGGTCATATTTGTGTAATATTGCCAGAATTAATAACAGAACACACTCACTGTTTGGTTGGTTTTCGCTTCTCGCTGAGTGTGTTCTGTTATTAATTCTGGCAATATTACACAAATATGACCCTCCCCAAGTATAACAATATATATATATATATATATATATATATATATATATATATATATATATATATATATATATATTAGTGGCAGGACATTGGCCTGTCCACCCTTGCCTTCTGCCTTTACACACGGCACTAGACAGAATTGATCCCTTCCTCATTCACCCTCATTTGGGAACAATTTTGTATGGCGCCAGTTTGTGATTTGAAAACGGGAATTTTATAACTCCGAACGAGAGGAACCTTCTGACGAGAATCCCTTTCTCAATGGGGATCCGCCTGGATTATCCATTTATTTTGAGATTTGAAACCGCGCGGTAAGGGTACGTATAGTAAGTACAGCGAACTTTTTAAAATTTATTTAAAAACTTCTTCTCTATTTGCTAAACCTTGATTCGATATGTTCTGTCTCGTTAATCTATTAACCTGTCATAGGACAACATTGGCATACGGTTGGATAATACTTGTATCCCTATATGTACTTTTTACACGTAGGAACATATACTTTATTATTATTAATCTCCCCTAAGGTAGAGATAACATTTTGGTCGTTTGAACTGCTGTTATTTCCAGTGGCAGGACATTGACCTGTCCACCCTTGCCTTCTGCCTTTACACATGGCACTAGACAGAATTGGTCCCTTCCTCATTCACCCTCATCTGGGAATAGATTTGTATGGCGCCAGTTTATGATTTGAACTCGGTTATTTTATATTCTCCAAACTAGAAGAACCTTCATGCGAGAATCGCCTTCTCAATGGGGATCCGCCTGGATCATCCATTTATTTTGGGATTTGAAACTGCGCGGTGAGGGTACATATAGTAATTATAGCGAACTTTTGAAAATTTATTTAAAAAATGTTCTCTAGTTGCTAAACCTTGATTTTATATATATACATATATATATATACACATACACACCCACACGCATATGTACATATACACACATACATACACATATAAAAAACCTACAATATACTAAAATATACATATAACGTCACATAAAGAAATATAAAAAAGAAGAAGGGACGTGTATACGTATGAGATAGTATTTAGGAGGAGTAGGAGATGTACACTTGGGCCTGTATACGGAACAAATAATATGTTATCTGAAATGTAATACGTGGAGAGTATGGATTCTCGATTGAAAAGGTACACATGCATGGGGTGCGTGAACCGGCCATATAGGAATGTGTCCCTGTGGTTGAGGTATGTTGCCCTATGGGTGTAATGTATTTGACTGAAAGTTAGTGGAATCCGGGTCAACCTGTCCCAGCTCAGGCGATGTTCTTCTCTAAGGTGACGTGCAGAGTCGGTTATGCATCTTGGGTTATTTTGGTTTACCCCACGGGGCATATACTGTCATCAGGGTATGGTGTCTGATCCCTTGAACCCGTTTCGCCGCTTTGGTCGGCGTGCTCTCCGACGCATGCTTTTAGTCTGGGCTTCCCGGTATTAGGTATTCGGTTCACGGTTGTGAGTGGTGGGTTGTGACTTTTTGTTTCATATTATATCACACACTGCTCTGTAAGAACATAGAGTGCTCAACCGGCATACCGCCTATGAAAGCATCATAACTACAATCAGACACCAATATATATATATATTAAAATAACAGATTAAAGTTTAAGCAAAGAATCGCTGTTTTCAACCTTGACGGAATATTCTGAAACAAAAAAGAATCAATCTGTGCACGCAGAAGTAAATATTTCGAAAAACATTGCAACCGAAGGAAAAGAGGAAGACGATACTTTGGTTCGCGAAGACGTTCCCTAGCAATGAACAAAAAAAAGCGAAGATAATAGTCGTTATGTGGAAACGATGAGAACAATTACACGCAAAGACAATACCACGTTTGTGGTATAGTCAGTATTCTATTTAGGAAACCGAATGATTCTCGGCTTCGGAGTTAAGAATAATGTAAATATATTAGTTGAACGAAAATCACAGATGTTATTAAAATCATAAAAGTAATAATAATTAAATATATACATACGCACATCTATATACGTGCATACACGTGCATACGCGAAAACACAGGTCATGCATATAGATGCACGTACACATAAACATATATCGGAAAAGTAAAAAACAACAAAAAGGAGTACAGTTACAAGAGGTGTTACGTATTAGGTTTACGGTTGAGTGTGTGTGTGTTTTGTGACTTTTCGGGCATAATCCCTTTATCAGGAGAATGGTGGGAAGGAGAGGGGTTGCGAGAGGGTGTGTGGAGGGAGTGGTGAAAAAACATTAAAATAAAAGGAAAAGAATTGAACTAAAGGAAAAAAAAATAGAAATAAAATAACACATGAGTGGGACAATAATTTGAAAACAAGTGGTGAACGGATGTGTGGTGTGTAGCGGTGGTGGTGGGTGGATGGAGGGGGAGAGTGTGGGATAAATATCTATTTATATATATATATATCTATATACACATATATATATATATATATATATATGTGTGTGTATTTGTATGGGTGGGTGTGTGTATGTGTGTGTGTGTGTGTATTGGTGGTAACCACAGTAAGGTACTCAATATATAAGTAGTCTGTATGCAACATATTTATATAGAAATTGCTTCTACAGGATTAAAACACTTTTATTCGAAGGAAATAACCAGGAAAGCACTGATAATTTCGTTCAAATGAATTCGTTCTTGTATATAATGTCAGTTATGTACTCGTGTACATTGAAAGGCCAACACTTAACTGAATAACAATTCAATATTTGAGAACAGCAAATACATCTGTGGTTTACATATTTTGTGATGGAGCCTCTTAAATGCGAATTTTGCCTCAATGTGATATTTTCCTTGACAATGCCATCTAATATCTGATTTACCTTTCGAGCATCATACACATATTTTTGACTATTTGGCTTGATATATGCCTAGCTAAGTGAAAATATGAGCGTTTGGTAATCCGGATGATGGATGATGAGATGAGAACATTTCTATTTGAGATTGCGCATCTTGTCATTTAATATATTAATTTGTGCAGAAAATCACTTGTTATAATACTTTCTATTTCATTTATATTGGTATTAGCACATAAAGTGATAACTATTTCAAACAATACTTTAGAATGTATTGGCCTATGCTTTACATATACTTGCAAACATGCATCCATGCATGTATACATATATAAACGCATTTATTCATGCTTAGATACTTATATTGTTCAATCCTGTTTTCTCCAAATATATAGACGAATATTCCTGCTATTTTATGTTATAAAGCAGACATATGTTATATATTACTTATTATAAGTACCAATATGAGAAAACTTTAATATTCTGTCACTTTCCTTATATATATATATATATTGTGTGTATGTGAGAGTGTATGTGTATGTATATATGTGTGTATGTCTGTATGTACATATGTATGTTTTTATTTGTGTATGCTTGTATGTATATAAGTATGTATGTATGCATGTCTGGAAGCATGTATGTGTATCTTTTATTGAAAGTATTGTCCGTTCTAATGCTCGCGTAATTGCATTAAGGATAATCAATAGATGTAATAAAACTTATAGAGAGTTGAAGGGGTCGGATTGCCTATCATTATGCATACGATGCGATAGTATATTCCAAAATTTAGTTTTTGGTGCATTTAATAACCACAAAATGTATATCCATTTCTTCAGCGATATATTTTCTGCCTTCCATGCAGGACAGCGATCTTAATGTACATAATGATAAGAATTGAATTCCTAATGGAAACTGATTATACAAAAGCGATAGCAATTTCGTGATAGCTACTGCTCCAAAATATAAATAAATCTTAGCATTATCATATACCAAAAATAACTGCTCAGTGCAGTATACTATCATATTGCCTTTTTAAAATATTGTAATCCTCTGCTAAAGGCCAATCTGATTCTGCTGCTATTTACAGCACTGGATATTTCGAACAAAGATGTGATGAAAGATAGTGTATCCCCTTTAAGATGACTTACGAATTTCAGCTGAAAAGTCAGTAGGCTGACTTTGAAGCATTCATGCTACAGCTGTGTCCAATAGTATCAACTTTTCCTACCAATAACTACATAATTTTCTTTCAGGGACTTTGTCGAAAAATATACCTCCATTTTTCAATCCATGAAAGTACCTTGGTCAGTCTACGACCTTTTCAGGCGTCCATCTTATAACAGGGTACGTTCTTCAAATAAATTAACGTTATATGATGTTCTATGAAATTATCTGTATTTAAATCTTATTTATATATTTCATAATGCTCTTGCTGAAATTTATATCTTGAGCAGCCTACCGTTAATTTAAATAAACCTTGATTAGGAATACGAAATGGTATTTCAAGGTCAGCATTATTTTGAACTAGAGAAACATTATTTTCTCAATATTAGAAATACTGTTGCACGCATAAACATCCATGCTTACTATTATAACATAATTGAAAATCTATAGTAAGAGTGATTATTCATATCCCTGAAGTTAATGATCTTTAATTGAAGTAAGGTAGAGATTAAAAAGATTGTAACTGAAAATATAAAGTCGGTCGCTAAAATATATTCTCTCATATCATCAAAAGCAGCAGAACAATAGTGGCAAATATGGATTAGGATTTATTGGAAGTCAAATATTTCCCAGAGTTCAGTTCGCTGAGCCTAATCTGAAAATATTAGAATTTAGGGCAATGACAATAAGGAGTGGCAAAATGTATTGGTCGGGAAACCAAAAAATGATAATAGATATTAATAAGGAACTAGTGAAGAGACTATTGCTAATGATGATGATGGTGATGATGATGATGATGATGATGACGATGATGATGATGATGACAATGTTGATGATGTTGATGTTCATTGTGATGATTATATTGATGTTAATAACATTGGGATGATGTGTACAAATATGATATGATGATGAATGGCATGTTGATTGTGATGCTGCTATTGACAAGAGTGATACTGATGATTACTTTGAAAGCTGTGGTGACGAATATGAAGGTGATGAGGAAGATCCAGTGATAATGAGGATGACTTCAATGACGAACTTGATTAAAATGTTGCTGCTGATGTTGATGATCATGACGATGGCAGTAGTGATTTTGTTGATAAGGTGCTGTTGATGGTCATGATAATGGTGATGGTAATGAAGCTGGCATTACTGAAATTAATAACGATAACCTCAGTAATGACAGTGATTCATCAGAGCCAGCGCTCCTAAATAATAATAACGATCATCCTTATCGGAATTATATTTTTTAAACATCACCATAATTATGAACATCAATATATTCCATATATAATATGTGATCATTAAAAAAACATCTCCACCTTTAATAATTTCCTGCAGAAATCTGGTTACCTCACTTGCTGCTGATGTCATTTTCGAATAAATTTCAAAAGAGATACAACACAATTATAATGACAGATTCCAGCCGTTGCCAAACCCTATCTTTCCACTAAATTCCGCTGTTTTATTCGATTACTCCCATATCTTATTACTATAAATCCTGATCGCTTGACTTGGCATCATTTTCACATTAATTACAACTAGATACAACTGCTATTTTCAAATACTGATTCACTTTCCATTATTTTCATCCATTCCATTTTGATAACACTGACCTAGCACAGAATATATCATAAATGCCTCTAAGAAGAGCATGTTAATATATTCCTAAAGATGCAGGAGATATCATCCCCATGGTTATTCAAACATAAAAGAAGGAGATAAAAGAAGCGTCACGAAGGAATATTGATGACTACAACACATCTTTCTTCATACATACAAATGTGTTTGGGTTTTCTCTCATATAAGTTATTAATTACGTGATCGCTACATGTATGCAAAATATGATAAATAATTTCTCTCAAACTCTCTTTTATAAAAGCAAATCCAATGAAAGCAATTATTAAAGAACACGTATATAAACATCATCGTTGATAAATAACATATTATCAATTTAGAATGTTCAGATAGGAAGTTGCGTTTGAGAGCGTTTACGATAATGAAAATCTATGATGGAAATATCGTTTATGTGTACACAGCCACAGACATTGTCCCAGACACACAGACATAGACGCACCCTAGACATATTCATATATGTCTATATATACATACATACATATATATATACATATATATACATAGATACATATATATACATACAAACATATATATACATAATTACATACATATATATATATATATATATAAGAGGGTGTTAAAGTTTGCTTGAAGCATTGTGAAATGTGTAAAATACGTAGTTTAGAAAGCCACAACAATGCAGAGGGAAATCTAGAAATAGGAAGTGAATGATAGATAGGAGAAACAGGAGAAAGTGAAAATTGAGAGAGACAAAGATGAAAACAAAACAAAGGTAGAAGGGTTACCGTAGTGGAGATTTAATCCCAATATTTCGGGCTAATATACAGGAATGCCGTTATAACGGCATTCCTGTCTTAACGACATCACAACTTTCTCCGCTTAGCCTGTTCCCCCCCTTTTGGAACTTTCCCCCGTTGATGGGCGTGAGCCCGAAATATTGGGATTAAATCTCCACTACGGTAACCCTTCTACCTTTGTTTTGTTTTCATCTTTGTCTCTCTCAATTTTCACTTTCTCCTGTTTCTCCTATCTATCATTCACTTCCTACCTCGAGATTTCCCTCTGCATTGTTGTGGCTTTCTAAACTACGTGTTTTATATATATATATATTTATTAAAATAACAGATTAAAGTTTAAGCAAATAATCGCTGCTTTCACCCTTAACGGGATCTTCTGAAACTAACAGAGTCAATCTGTAAACGCAGAACTGGATATTTCAAAAAACGTTGCAACCGGAGGAAGACAGGAAGACGATACTTTGGTTCGTGGTAACGTTCGCTGGCAAAGAACGGGAAAAAACGAATAATACGTCATTAAAAGGAGCGGTGAAAAACAATTACGCGCAAAGACAATTTCGCTAAAACACTCACAGTGGTTAAGGATTTTGAAGTTGATGTCATCCTTAATGCCCGAAAGTCGATGATTAATTTCGACGACACTATTTGGATTAAAAAATCCAATAGTACCCCACCATTCGGCGTGAGTATGGGCGCCAGTGACTCTGCGGAGGTTACTGATCTTATTGGCCTTTTCCTTCTTTTCTCTATCAAGGACGAATTCCCCAACGCGGGCGGTGGTTTGTACCGTGACGACGGTCTTTTGACCATGACTAAGTGCGGACCTCGTGCTTGCGACAGGTTCAGAAAAGAACTCACAGCCTTCTTTAAAGGCTTCAATCAATCTA
>OZ024743.1:215377197-215387197 GCA_964016885.1 Eledone cirrhosa
TAAGAGGGAGAAGACGCACGTGGTGGATAGAAGGTCGTGAAATCGCTCCCGTAAGTTTTGAATTTTTAACAAATTTAAATCATTTGTGAATTAACAATTCTTAGTACAAATGTTACGTAAAGCATCCGGCTTGAGCCCCAAAAAAATTCGGACCCCAAATATATTGTTATAAGGCTCAAATATTCAACTTTGTATTGTACATTGTATATTCAAAAGAGAAAATGGCTATAAATGGAAGAAGAACCCCCCCCCTCCTCTGTCTACACTAACAACAGTCAAACAACAGCAATTTCACCAACACCAGAAACTAGATACACCACCTACCCCATCACCCTCTGTGTACACTAAACACAACAGCCAGATAACGGCAATTTCACCACCACCACAACCAATCTCAACATAATAATGATAATAATAATTACTATTATTATTGTCCCAAGTTTTAACAAAATGTTTAATTCCAACATTAAGGGAATTTATGTCAACACATGTACGCGACTAACCCCATAGATTCACCGAACGGACATCAGTAACGACAACGCCATCACTACAGTCACCGCCGCCGCCGCCCATCCATCATTACGACCACTATCCCATCACCGCCGCCGCCACCACTCCTCCATTGATACCACCGCTACCCTACCCCCCACTACCTTCTGTTAACTTTCGAAAGGGGAGGATGGCGATATCACTAGACAATATTGATAAACAAGATTAATATTTAATTTTGGATCAGGAATGTTGGAGTCGAAAATGGCAAAATGACTAAACGACTACAGATTATTATTTCACCACCAATACCACCACCACTGCCACGATGAAAACTCTGGTCGAATTGACTCAAATTTATACCCCAACTACAACACCATCACTACAGTAATACGACCACATCACCACCACTACTAAACGACTACAGATTATTATTTCACCACCAATAACACCACCACTACCACGATGAACACTCTGGTCAAATCGACTCAAATTTATACCCCAACTACAACACCATCACTACAGTAAACCGATCACATCACCACCACCACTGCCTCAGTATCGCTACCGCCGCTATTCTCTCCCACTGCCTCCTACTAGTTGCTGCTAGCACAGCACCACCACCAGATTGTAGAATTCCTACTAAAAGAGGACACCATCACTACAGTATTACTACCACATCACCACCACCACTGTCTCAGTATCGCTACCGCCACTATTCTCTCCCATTGCCTCCTGCTAGTTGCTGCTAGCACAGCACCGCCACCACATTGTAGAATGACTGCTAAAAAAGAGGAAGGCATCAAAATATATAGATAGACTCAAAAGAAAAAACAAAAATCAAAATCAAAGCAGCACAGCAACAACAACAAAAAACAAAAAAAACAAAAAACAAAAACAAAAAAAAGGTAAAGAAAATAAGTATGAAGAGAGAAACAAACGGACGGACAGAGAAAGGAAGGGAAAAACGAAGTCAGACATTCGATCACTACATTACAATGAAAATTATGCTTATTCGTTTTTGGGTTTTTCCCTGCCTGTTTGTTTGTTTATTTGTGTTCGTCTACAGCGTGATAATGCAACACAAGAGCCACGTCGAGCGACGCAAACACCGGGGACGGTGAATCCACCGGTGGTTATGTAACCATACATTCGCCAATCCTCGATAAGAGTGTTTAAATGTCGAACCTAAACAGTTCGAATAACGGTGAAATGGAGACTAGAACGTCATGTGACAGACTCTCACCAAACAGGTGCTCCCTGGCTCAGCAGCAGGGACCTGGCTGTCAACCAAATACTGCTGGTGTCGGAGGAAGAAGAAGAAGGAAAGGGACCAGAACCAACTGGACGAAAGAATTGAATAGAACTGTTATGCAATGTTACCTGAAAAGTAACCCCAAGGAGAGGGGCTATAGGAAACGGATGCATAACATCTGGCACGAGATTGGTCTATTTAAATTAGATGAACAACAATTGGCCGGGCAGGCTCGGTTAATAAGAACTAATGGGTGGATAAGCGAGCTGGAACTGGAGGAACTGAGCAGAGAGATTAGCTTGGAGATGGAGGGTGGATATGCCAGGCAAACGAGCCAGTGGGAAATGAAGGTGAAGAGGTCGAGAGAACGGAGGAACCACCCGAAGCAGACAATGATCTGAATACTGAGATAAATAATACCTGGAACAGAGATACGGCCACTGAGGAGATGAATGCTGACGGGCTAGGACAAGATTTGGTTGACATCCTAAATTTAGTGGTAGATGAATTGAACAATGATAGTGGGAGACCTATGAACCTAAGATTTGTAGACAGGAAAAAGTTAAAAGAAACAACAGCTAAGGTAAATAAAATCATCGCATACCTTGAGGCGAGGAGCCTTCACCAGTGCAACAATATCCTCAAAGCAACAGTAAATACGGAGAGGAAACTACTTGGTATAAAAGCGAGAGGAAACAACAGACAAGAAAGAGGAGAGCCTTGGTGGAAGAAACGACTGAGTGGTCAAATCAGGGAAATGAGAAATGACATAGGAAAGCTTGAGTCCCTACTGAATGGGACACTGAAAAACATAGACACTAAAAATAGACTGAAAATAAAGTACCATACTGGGAGCAAAAGGCTAAATATTATCATAGAGGGACTGAAGCAATGCATTGTAGCAAAGAGTGCAACAATCAGGTGATACAAGAACAGAGTCAGTCAGTATAAACAGAACCGCATGTTCGACAACAACCAGAAGATGCTGTTTGGACAGCTTGAGGGGAAAGAAAGTGGCAACGACTTGATCCCTGAGGCGGAACAAACTAAAACATTCTGGAGGGGAATATGGGAGCAGGATGTTAGACATAATGACCAGGCAGAGTGGATTGAGACAGTACAGAAGGAGATCGGTGAACAGGCACACCAACAAACTGATTTGAGTATCATAGTTGAAACTCTTAATCTTAAGGGGCAGGTAAAAAAACTAACCAACTGGAAATCACCAGGCCCAGATGGTGTGCAGGGGTATTGGATTAAAAATATAACATCCCTCCACCCGAAAATGACAACCATGTTCAATGACTGCTTGATGTCAGGTGAGGTACCAGAGTGGTTGACAAAAGGTACAACAGTTCTGATAATGAAACACCGAATCAAGGGTAATGATGTTACCAACTATAGACCTATCACATGTCTGTCCGTAATGTGGAAACTGTTGACGAGCATTGTGTCTGAGGAAATCTACCATCACCTCCACACAAACAACTTGTTACCGGACGAACAGAAAGGATGCCGAAAGAAGTCACGTGGTACAAAGGACCAGTTACTTATTGATAAGATGGTAATGGGGAATTGCAGGAGGAGACACACTGATCTTGCCATGGGATGGATAGACTACAGAAAGGCATTTGACATGGTGCCTCATTCTTGGATCACCAAAAGCCTGGAGATCTTCAAGGTGGCAGATAACATCAGACAGTTGTTGGGCAAAAGTATGAGGTCCTGGGAAACAGAGTTGACATCAACTGGAGAATCCTTGGAAAGCGTGAAGATCAAGAGAGGTATCTTCCAGGGAGATAGCCTGTCCCCTCTGTTGTTTGTCCTTGCCCTGATGCCCCTGACCAATGTACTGCGAAAAGTGAGAGCAGGATACAGGTTGGGAAAGGGAGGGCTTACCATCAACCACCTCCTCTTCATGGACGATCTTAAGCTCTTCGGGAAGAGTGAGAATGAGTTGGATGTGCTTGTTGACACTGTCCGTATTTTCAGCAGTGATATATGTATGCAGTCTGGTATTAGTAAGTGTGGAGTCATTGTGATGAGGAGGGGTAGGTTGAGCAGAATTAACGGAATCCAGATACCAACAGGTGAGATGGTAAAGGAAATTGACTCTGAGGAAGGATACAAGTATTTGGGCGTTCTGGAGGCTGATGGCATAAAGAACAAAAACATGAAGGAATTGTTAAGAACTGAATACATTCGGAGAGTAAGGAGCGTGTTGAAGTCACATCTGAACAGCAGAAATGCCATAAGCGCAGTAAATTCCCGAGCTGTGTCTATTATTAGGCACAGTGCGGGAAATCTGAGATGGAATGTTGCTGAACAAAAAGAACTGGATAGGAAGACTAGGAAGCTATTGACTATCTACAACATGTTCCACAAGAGGAGTGATGTCGATAGACTCTACTTAAGGAGATCTGAGGGTGGAAGAGGTCTTATCAGCATAGAGGACTGTGTTCAGATGGAGAAAAACAACCTACACAAATACGTGACTGATAGTAAGGAGCCAATGCTTAGAGCTGTACTGAAGGAGGGGACAATAGGCTAGGGGATGTCCAAGGAGGAAATATCATCAAGGAGAAAGAGCAGCCTCCAGGAAAAATCCCTTCATAGAGAAAACTGAATTTAGAGATCCACAGACATGGAACTGGTTCGGAAGAGGAGACCTTAAAAAGGCTACAGAAGGAATGTTAATAGCTGCGCAAGAGCAGGCCCTCAAAACGAAGTGGTTGAAACACCATATTTACAAGGAGGAGGCTAGCCCACTGTGCAGGATCTGTGGAGAGAGAGAGGAGACTGTGGCTCACATTGTATCCGAGTGTAAACACCTAGCCCAGACCCACTATAAGGGCTGGAGATATGATGTGATGGGCAGGGTGATCCACTGGCACCTGTGCAAAGTAAACAATTTACCACATTCTAAGAAGTGGTATGAGCATAAGTCAGAGGCGGTGATAGAGAACAATCAGGTGAAGGTGCTGTGGGATTTTAGGATACAGACGGACAAGAAACTGGAACACAATAGACCTGACCTGGTGGTTGTGGACAAAGAAAAAAGATCGTGCCTGATTGTGGATGTGGCCTGCCCATTCGACACGAGAGTGCAAGAGAAGGAGAGGGAGAAAATTAACCGATACCAGGACTTAAAGTGGGAGGTAAAAAGGATTTGGAACTGCCATGAATTCAAAGTGATCCCGATTGTCATAGGCGCACTATGGAGTATCTCAAAAAGTTTCCAGGGATGGTTAAAGAAAAAACAGCAAGAACCCTCCGATACGTCCTGAATATCTGAGGCTGCAGGTAGTGGCTTGATATTCATTTCAACAAACTTTCCAGTTAACTAACATCAATGACTGAGACTCAAAGAGTAATAACAATAATAATAATAATAATAATAATAATAGTAATAAATGGAAAATATTTCACAATAGCATCATACTTCATTATATATATTTCCAGGTTACTAATTTATAGTATGCTTTCATAAGATAAAATACAATAGTTGTTGTATAAGATAGTTACATACTCCCAAAATAGACCCCATACAGTCAAATTAAAATAGGCATGTCACTATCTTATACATCAAATATTGTATTTTATCTATTGAAAGCATACAATGAATTCGTATCCTAGAAATATATACAAGGAAATAAATATGATTCTATAGTGATATATTTTCCATTTATCCCTAGTATTATTATTGTAATAGTCCAGATAAAATTTTACTGTAGAGTGATTCATATCTGTTATAAACATAATTCTGTTGAATACTTATTAACTTATCAAGAAAGAATATAAATCAATGTGTGTGTATATATATATATATATATATATACAGTATATATATATATATATATATATATATATATACATATATATGTGGGTGTGGTGTGTGTTTGTGTGTGTGTGTGTTTGTGTGTGGGTGGGTGTATTTGTGTGCGTGTGTGTGTTTGTGTGTGTGTGTATAGGAAAAGAATCATGGTCCTGACGGCTGAGCTCGAGCTTTTTTTCCTATTACCCACTGTACTAACCTAAGTATCGAGTACTCTGGTACATTATGGTCCACCTAGGGTCTCTCTCTCTCTCTCTCTCTCTCTCTCTTTCTCTCTTTCTCTCTCTCTCTCCATATATATATATATGTATACAAGCAAGCTTCTAATGAGCACTGGTGGCAGCAGTTTAATACTTAATTGATCGATATAGATTTAAATATATAAGGGTATATAGAAACTTGCTGGTCATGCTATATGTAAAATAATTACGGAAACAAAGATATTACTTTTCAATACATGTGTGACTAGTACTCATTTTCAGCTGAGTATAGTAGAGCAATGTGAAATGAAGTGTTTTGCTCAAGAACACAATACGCAACCCAGGAATCGACCGTAAGACATTACGATCGTAAGTCCAACACCCTTACCACTAGGTCGCATGACTCCCGTCCCCCATATATATATATATATATAGGGCACTGGCAGCGACCCCGTTCGGTCACGAATAACCCTAGCGTTTACGCCTAGGTATTTCCTCTCCAAAGCACATGGGTGATCTCCAGCAATCACCCATGCATACCTGTCTCCCCTTCTGCACGCCAATGTTGTTGTCCAAGGGTAAAGTAAAGACCTATATACCTTGGCACTATTGACGTCGCATCTTATTTCTACAACTGGGTGAACTGGATCAAGGTGAAATATAATATCTTGTTCAGGAAAACAGGGGAAATCCCGTTCCGAGATTCGAACTCACAACCTCACGATTGTTATCCCCGCGCTCTAATTACTGAGCCATGAACCTTCACATATATATGTATATGCATTTTGGTGCGTGTGTTGTTATAAGTAAACGTCTATTAAAATAGCAGAACATTACGTCGAACATTAAAATAGCAGAACATTTATAACATCCTAATTATATTTTAAATTTTCATTTCATATTCAACCATCATTGGAAATTCATTGACATGATTGTTTTATGTTTGTTATTTTATAACTGTAAATGAGTAGTATCTAAATTATACAGCCTATTCTATTGATAGTTACTTCAACTTACTATTATTTTTTAAGATTTTAACTGAAGATATTAAAGGATGTATATTAACGAACATTATATTGTCCGATCAATTAGTGTTTGGGCCAATATTATTAATCCTTTGTAATACACTGGGATAATTGCTGGCCTTGTGCCAAATGTAGAAACAATTATTAATCCTTTGTTCATAATTATGTAACTTAAAAGTATATAGAATATTTTATACTTGAATGTGTACTGATATAATGCCATATGACATTGATCGATGACATCAGAGATTAGAGCGTAGAAACACTATTGAAGTGTATGATGGTAGCAAGAGAGTGAAGGGCATTGGTTTAATTTTGCATGGTTTCTGACTCTTACTAATGAGGATGGGAATAGAGGAAAACATTGAATACGGCACTTTGAACCCAAGCCAATGGATAGCTCATTTTAATTTCCTGTAAAAAAGATGAAACATGCGGTATTTCTCCAACAACAGAATCGGCCTACGGTGATGCGAATTACAAAAATACTCGTGATTGTTGACTATAATGTACTGTTTACTTTATTTCACTTTCCCTCAAGTCAAAGAAAACCCCAACCAACGACGGTAGTTACGGTATACCCTTCTTAAACTTTATTAGAGAATTACACTGCAATGCCTGTTGAAAAATGTGGATATGTTTCTAAGTAGGAAATCGATATTCGCTGTTCGGTAAAAATGCATTCACATTCTGCACTAAAAGTCTACGAATGTGTAAAAAAGATTATATCCTAGATAATCCGCACAGCTTAAGTGCTAATGCAATATATTAAGGCTTACGTCAAGTCAAAAAATATATACGTTCTAATCCGTTTCGAAAATCCAAAATGAAATGTGTGTCTCTTTCTTCACACTAATCTTTATTTCTAGAAATAAGAGTATCTACAGGTGTAGAATAAACGTTTTGCTTTTAGCACAAAAGAAATGTTCACAACTTCCAAACTAATTTGCTTTCTCCGTTTTCATTTATTTTATCTATGTTAGTTTTATTATTACATTAACATCCTACTGCATATAATCTGATTTTCGATATACACGAAGTAAGATGCTAATCTTAAATGAATAAGATATTGTTTATTTTATTTCCTAGTGATAAACTATACATATTTATTACAAAAGAATATAAAAAAATTCTTTGAAAATCGTATCCCTGAACATTCATAATAAATGAAAATTATAATACAGCTGAGTATATAAACTATCTTATCTAAAATGCATCATACCTCGTGGAAACACAAATAAACACAGAGGTAACACGCACACATTCCTATATATGCGTGCGCGCACGCAAACTCGCATATACAAAAACAGAAACGCACACAAATATACATATACATGTGTGTGAGTGGATATGCTCTATATATGTGTGTATATATATATATACATTTGTGTGTCTGAGAGAAGATAGATACAGAGTTAGAGAGATTTGTTATTTGACAGCAACTTGTTAATCACAATGCCACGAATGGTCTACCACTTGGGTTTGTTGAGTTAATCCACTGCTGAATATCAGAATAATATTTAAGCCCCAGGTTCTTCTATTTATTTGCGATATTTAGAAATAGATCAACAGTAAGTGTGCTGGTTTATGATATAAGGGAATCCGGTCATGATCATCCCTCTCATTCTCGAGAAATGCATATCTAGGACTATATTATTTAATTAATTCTTTTAGAGAGATATAAATATTTGCGAGATACCGACATAGGAAATAGCATGGCAATGAACGTCCAAATAGAACACACATTTGGATGTGTTTAGTGAGATAACAATGTCACTTAAACTGCTAAAAATAGAGGCCAAATTTTTCTCAAACCATACAACACTTTTCTAAATACGGTTGGACATGTTTTATAATGTAGTCCTATATATGCAATGACGAAATACAAGAAGGGATGATCAATACTGTAAATCCTTATAGAATATGCCTACAGAGTTTGGTATTTTCAGGAGTTGGAAATATAAACCCATTTCATAATATATATCTTAATTGCCATTCATTAAAATCAATTCTGATGTTCAAAAGGGTACAAACTCCACTTCAGATATTAGCACATTTGAATAGGCAGAAGACAATGACATTGAAGAGAGTGTGTTTCCGATTAAGGCATCCTTGTGAATTTTAGTAATACATTATTTTATCGCTCATGGAATAATGTAATGCCAAATTGTGCTAAATTTAGATTTGAATGAACATTTAGAAATGTATAGTGACAATTATAAAAACTAAAGTACCTGGATAGATGCAATAGTCATGACAACGGGAAAGGCGATGAAATATAGTTCAGGTAGGCCGAAAACAGTAAGAACTATTAGATTTTACCAAGAAGTAATCAAAATAATTAAGGTCGGTAGAAAAATACCCCAAAATGAAGTCATCTATATGTGGGATTAACATATTTAGAATTAGGTAGATACTTGTGTGTATAGTAAATTATATTTTCCTCTTTCTGGGTGATATAACGGTTTGATTGTTTTACACACACACAAAGACATATATATATTTATATATATATTTATATATATATATATATATTTATATATATATATATATATATATGAATATATTTATATATATAGAGAGAGAGATATAAATGTATATGTGTATATATATATATATATATATATATATATATATATATATACATACATTATATTATATGTGTCGATACTAATATGCATATATATATTCAAATATATATGTATATATATATATAATATACATATATATATATATACTGTATATATATATACTGTATATATATATACATATATATATATATATATATATATATATAATAAAATATAAGATCAAAAGCAGTAAGAACGAAATAGACGGTCACAGCGGGGGAAAATATATGTGTAAATATGATAATAAACGTGATGCGTAGTTGCAAATGGGTTACATATGAATAAAGTTGGTCCTTCATCAGTGATCTTCCAACCATTCTCGGTATTTCTTCGTTTTAAAGACCATATACCTCTTGTTGGTGCGAGCAACGGCTAAAGAAAGTCGTTGGGACACGTTAATAAAGGGAACAACGAGAGTGTAAACAAACAAAAATGGTGAAGCAACGAAAAGTGATGAAGAACGAGTCAACGAGTCAAGTCCCAAATTTTCATGAATATAAGTTCGGTGAAATCGTGAACGAGAGAGGATAAATACCTTCAAACCTGGTTGAAATGTGAGCAAGGAA
>OZ024743.1:215392197-215394697 GCA_964016885.1 Eledone cirrhosa
TCACAGTGGTTAAGGATTTCGAAGTTGATGTCATCCTCAATGCCCGAAAGTCGGTGATTAATTTCGACGACACTATTTGGATTAAAAAATCCAATAGTACCCCATTCGACGTGAGTATGGGCGCCAGCGACTCTGCGGAGGTTACTGACCTGATTGGCCTTTTCCTTCTTTTCTCTATCAAGGACGAATTCCCCAACGCGGGCGGTGGTTTGTACCGTGACGATGGTCTTTTGACCATGACTAAGTGCGGACCTCGTGCTTGCGACAGGTTCAGAAAAGAACTCACAGCCTTCTTTAAAGGCTTCAACCTCTCTATACAGGTTGAGACCAATCTCTCGGTCGTTAATTACCTCGACGTTACCCTCAATTTATTGAATGGGTTGTATTACCCGTATAGAAAGCCGAATGATACGCTTAATTACATAAGTAAGCATTCCAACCATCCTGCCAGCATAACCAAGAACCTGATAAGAAACGTTTCGTTGAGGCTTTCCCGTCTTTCCACCAACGAGCGTATTTTCAACGACCATTCCACTTATTACAATAAAGCTCTTGCTCGAAGTGGATTTGTCGATAAGGTAGCATATACAGAGTAC
This sequence comes from Eledone cirrhosa, assembly GCA_964016885.1. Classification (NCBI taxonomy): domain Eukaryota; kingdom Metazoa; phylum Mollusca; class Cephalopoda; order Octopoda; family Eledonidae; genus Eledone; species Eledone cirrhosa. The sequence goes on from OZ024743.1 coordinate 215,392,794, forward strand.
GAAAATAGACCTAGAAGAAATAGATCACGTCGCATTTGTTGGTATAACCCGCCATATAATATGGAGGTGGACACACCATTAGCTAAGATCTTTCTTTCCCTTATTACGAAGCATTTTCCCCCTACACATAAATATAGTAAAATTGTTAATAGAAATACTATTAAAATTTCTTACTCTACGACTGCAAACCTTGCACATAACATCACAGCTTCAAATTTAGCTAAACTTCCTAGCCGTAGGAACACGTGCAACCCTGTAGGTAGTACTAACTGTAATTGTAGGAATCGGGCTGATTGCCCCCTATCCGGGAAATGCCCCTCTAGTAACATTGTCTACAAATATAAGGTTGTAACACCCACTTCCCGTAGGGCCTACATAGGGTTAACCGCCAATAGTTTCAAGCAGCGTCTTTACATGCATACCCATTCTTTTCGTTACCCTCTAAGAAGGAATATGACGTCACTTTCAGCTTATATCTGGTGTCTAAAAGACAACCACACCCAATATAAGTTACACTGGGAGATCCTAGCTAGGGCTAGATCGTATAACGGAAATAAAAGACCATGTGACCTCTGCGCCGATGACGCCCTGGAAATATTCTCCGCCACAGACCACATCTTAAACAAAAAATCTGAGGCAATTTCGGCTTGTAAACATAAATTGCACAACACTTTCCTGTATTACAGCCTCACGTTATACCCTAACGGATAGTACGATCTATACGTGGATATTTTACGTCTTGATGTGGGAGCTAAGTATATGTTTTGTTTATTCCTTTACTTATTTGCATAGGTAAGTATATATTACCCGTATGTTTTGTGAAGGTACGTATACCTTCTCGTACGTTTATTTGATTGTAATTTTTTATATATTCTGGTACATAGGGTTTGGCTATGCGAATACGGGAGTTTTGCGTCTGTGTGAGTATGCAGGTTAGTACATATGGTGGATGTGTGTATAAGTGTATTTCTTGTATTTCTTGTCTCCGAACATTCGTGTATTTATATGTAGGTATGTGTGTGCGCTTGCTATATACGTATGTATTTATTTATATACGGTTATATAATTATTTATTTGTATATACGCATACACACACACACATATTTATATGTTCGTGGTTTTGTATACTTTTGGTAAGGTTTTGCGTATGCTTGTGTATGTACGTATTTGTTTGCATGTATGTATTTATTTATTTCTATTACTTCTGTATTGTATTTATTTACTTTGTTCTTAACTCTGTAGCGGAGATTCATTTGGTCTCCTAGTTAGAATTTTAGTCTACGGCTTCTGCTATACCATTTACGTGGTTTTGTCTTTGCGTGCTATTGTTCTCCACGCACCACATTGACGTATTATCTTCGTTTTTCGTTCATTGCCAGAGAACGTCTCTATGCACCACCTAAGAGTATATAGTCTACGACCTCTTTTATACCATAAACGTGGTTCTGTCTTTGCGCGTAATTGTTTTTCACCGCTCCTATTAATGACGTATATTCGTTTTTTCCCGTTCTTTGCCAGCGAACGTTTCCACGAACCAAAGAATCGTCTTCCTGTCTTCCTCCGGTTGCAAAGTTTTTTGAAATATCCAGTTCTGCGTTTACAGATTGACTTTGTTAGTTTCAGAAGATCCCGTTAAGGGTGAAAGCAGCGATTCTGTGCTTAAACTTTAATCTGTTATTTTAATAAATATTTGCTCTATGGTTCTTATATATTTGATATATATCTATCCTTATCGAGCCCTCTTTGGATTTTAGTCTTCAAATTTATTATTATTACTATAAATATATATATATACATATATACATATATATACATATATACATATATGTACATATATATATATATATATGGACAGACTGTAATATTATAGTTAGTATACTTCATTCTAGCTAACTAAATTTTCT
>OZ024743.1:215404697-215407197 GCA_964016885.1 Eledone cirrhosa
TTTATGTGTGTATGTGTGTGTGTGTGTGGGTGGACCAGTATTTTTGTGATACTGGTAAAAATGGTTTACATTGCCTTTCATCCTTACGGGGTCGATAACATAAAGTACTGGTTAATTGCTGACCTTGTGCCTAAAGTAGAAACAATTATTTGATATTTTCAGTAAAAACGATTCTCTCAATAGAACATCAAAATCCTTAATAATAAAAGGTGTGAAATGATATATAGCATTGTCATAACACCAAGGTGCGTGTGAGTCTCCAGATTGTACGTACTGCAAGAGGAATCCATTTGGCCCTGCCGTATTGGAATACTTGTGTACAAATATGTATGTGCCCATCAGTGTGCAATGCGTGTGTGCGTATATGCATGTGTGTGTTTTCGGCACGTTTATAGACATCAAAAGGTATGCAAATGTTTGTATATGTGTTGCACCATAGAACATGTGTGTTTACGTATGTCATTGTGTTTATATGTGGATAGAGATGTATGTAGGATGTATGCTGATGTAGTTATGTATGTTGACGTCTTAGGGAGAAGTGTTTAGACGGGGTCCGTATTTGTTAATAAAGTGAGATTCCTTGCTGATTCGCTGGGTGTGGGTGGCATTATCTTTAAATTGGTAGAGGTGAAAGATTCTGAAGTTGGGATGATTTGGGGCGGCACAGGTATCAATGTGTTCACTCAGTGATATTTTCCTGTATTCCCGTATTTTAATTTGGGATCTATGGACAGTCATGCGTTGGCGGAGGCTGATTTTGGTCTGTCCTATGTATTGTTCTCGACAACCTGTGCAAGTTAATACATATATTAGAGTTTCTGATGCGTATGTGAAATTGTGTTTTACTATAAAACTTTGTCCTTCTTTGAAATATAATTCCGAACCCTCTATTAGGTTGATGCATATGCCAACGTTGGGTCAATCGCCTTTTTTTTACTGTGGGTTTCGTTGTTGAGGTTGGCAGTACTTTAGCATGTGTTAGGACATTTTTCATTGACTTAGATTGTCTTTTGCTCTTTATGATATCGTGTGTTCGTAGGATTTGGTTCATTCTATGGTCCTTTTTAACACAGGGATGTTCTGGAGGATGGTGTCAAAGGCCTCATTGTTGAGGGGATTGTGTGTGGAGATGTATGGAATAGCTTTTAGTTTCGGTTAATTTACTTTAGGGTGTCTAAGGTCCTGGGTACTGAGTTTTAGGGCACGTTGGATTCCATTGTCAATTAGTGATGCAGGGTAGTCCCTGCCTATGAGTGTGTCCTTTAGTTCTTGTAGCCGTAAGTAACAGGTGTTTTTATTGGAGAATATAGTACAGATTCTCTTGGCTAAGTTGTAGGGAATATTAATTTTTACGTGTCTAGGGTGGCAAGAGTTGAAAGGAAGATATTGCTTTGAGTCTGTGGTCTTGTAGTATATGTCTTTCTATTTTTTTGTTATGAATCTTAATGAGGATGTCGAGTAAGGGGAGTTGTTGATGGCTGTATTCCATCGTAAAGTTAATATTCGTGTTGAGCCCATTTATAAGGGTGTGAAATTCTTTAAGTTTCTCGATGTTTTCGTGCCAAAGGATGAAGCAGTCATCTAGATATCGCTTCCAGTTCTACATGACTGTCTTTTTAACACCCCACTCCTCACTGATTAATCTTGATGTCACGTGATTGATTCTTTTGAATTTGCCACTGACCGGGAAGGTAGTGAAATTTTCAGTGTCTTGAAATTTAGTCCGCGCTAGCTTTTTTTCCATTCACTGAATTATTTTTGTTTGAGTTCCCTTAGTTCGATTATCGCCTGGGATCTCAGCAGAGAATTGACTCCCTGATGAAGAAAGGAATCATCCATGGTTTTGAACACTATGTATATCCCCTTTCAGAAACTAATTAGTTGGAGTGAAACTTATATAAGTAAGTTAATTATTATAATTTTCTTATTTTACGTCTTTCATATAATTGTTCTACATTTTTGTATTGAAACACAAAGTTAGTAAGACAATACCTATATCTTGCTACCATAAGTATACTTCTGTATAAATATGTTGGTAGATATACTAATTCTTTACATATATATATATATATATATATATATATATATATATATATATATATATATATATATATACATATATGTAGGAGGTGAGTTTTATTGTAGTACAATAAAGCAATGCAGATATCGGATAAGAAGCACTCTACAGTTTGTAGGACTGGAGTATACATAATATAAGATCAAAAGATGGTTAAAGGAGTTCCATGTATTTTATTATGCGCAATATTATGTTGATTTAAAACTGCACTATCCACAAGTATTTTTTAGCTTTCATATCATGTTCTCCTGTTTTATCTGATGAAAACACAAATATTATTGCTCATAATAAAATACATGGAACTCCTTTAATCATCTTTTGATCTTATATTATATATACATATATATATATATATAACGAAGGAAATGTGGTAAGGAACCAGGTGGACAATAACGTCCCAAAGTACTCAATACTTAGGGTAGT
>OZ024743.1:215419697-215442197 GCA_964016885.1 Eledone cirrhosa
TATTTTAATGTATTTAACGGCTCGGAAATGCCTCTTTCCTGGAGCTTAATTATAGTAAAGGACTGAGAGCTTATTCTCAAAATATTATATAGTATATATATATATATATATATATATATATATACATATATATATCAATAATATTAATAAATGGAAACTATCTTTATAAAACCATATTTATTTTATTATATATATGTCAAGGGTACCAACATTTTTTTGTACACGCTCATCAGATAAAATACAACAGTTGTTTTACAGATAATGACATATTCAAGACAAGAACTTAGCGTTTTGAGTTCTGTTTGAATAGTGCTTCTAACCTGTTATAAACTAAATTTGTTGGATAACCAACAAATTAAATAACTCATTGCTTATATATATATATATATATATATATATATATATATATATATATATATATGCTCATCATATTAAATCATGGTCACATGCTTTGTTGGAGGAAATAAATCATAATGAATGGCGTTTGAAAAAACCTTGGCCTCATCATTACGTTTCATTACGTAATCAAAGAAACACCAAACACTTGAGATGGTGAAAGTGCCCTTCCCTCTAACCCAGAGGTAATTTAGAATAGCCTGAGTTTAATAAAGAACTAAGGCTATTTGAATATGCTAATGTCGACGATTTTCCTCACGATTTTATATTGCTTCTCATACTCGTGTGATTACCAATAAAAAGGTGAGTAGATAATGCATTGCTCTATGCATGCCCAAATTACAACAAGCTTATCATTAGCCACAATAATATTTATGAATTGACGTCTAATATATATCGATGTAAGTCATGATATATCTGCATGCATTATCTCATCTAATTCATCAATTACATACTCCATCAATTGCTTACGCTTCCACCATCTCATTATTACATGTAAATTAATCTGTGTATATTGAAAACATCTAGCTATACACTTATGTTTATGAAAAAAACAATTACAACTTGTACTTCGAAATCTAAAGATCACCTCTCATTCTCACTTAAATTCCACAACCATCATTTACTGTGTACACTGGGTGGATACATTTTCCTTCCTCAGTCTTTCACACATGAAAAATTAATCATCTTGCATTTCGGATTCCATTCCCTCGCACTTTCCAATATACTATTTTGTTATATCAGCACATGGCCCTCAAAACATGAAGTTTCTGCAAGCTAAGCCTGAACCCGTCCCTATATCATAATAGCAGTGAATTGCACACACATCTACACGATATTCTAATTAATAATTCCCTCACACACACAAACACACACGCACACATACACACACACAAACACACACACACAAACACACACACACATACACACATACACATATACACACACACACACACTCACACACACAAAAAAACACACACATACATACAAACACAAGCATCTAAAAAAACACAATGAAAGCCTTGCGTTGTTCTCTATTTATCTGCATATTTAAGAAGATTAGTAGGACTAGAGACTAGAATCAACAGAAACTATACTTTCTTTACTCTAATGTACTACATAAGAACCTAGCTACGGCGTACTATAATTAAGAAATACAGGCCGTTGTTCATGAGATCGATTTTGAGGACTTGCAGGATATTTGTTATGTGGTCCATAGGTGTCTTCAAACCCCTAGAGCAACATTGCAATTCATATTGTAAGGCTTCGGAAGAATTCTCAATAATTTCAATTTTAGCTACGTATATTTTCCCTGGCTGGTATTTATTTACACAAGGCTATAGTTATTTTATGTCTCGTGTTGCTCTATTTTATAATTAATCGTGTGCCTACATAGCTTGAAATTATGCATTAAGTATGATACGTATGAATCATGGATATGTCCAACATCTAAATACACTGCGCTTATGATGCTACAGGCTTATCTGACGTAGATGCGAATAGACTTAGCTATCCCATATCAATTCGATCAAAAACATGAAGCGCTGGAAAGTCATATTTTCTTTTGATATTCTTCACAATAATTTTCGTGAAGTAAACCTAGACAATATAATATAAAACATGATATAAACATGCACACACACACACACAATCACATTACACACCACGCGCGCGCAGACAAACACGTTCGTATACATATTACCAAACAAACATACACCCAGAAATTTATATACAGAATTATATACTACATATATATATATATATATATATTGGTAAACGGAATAGAAAATGCTGACAAATTGTTCACAGTTGAAAAATGGTTTAATTAGGAATAAAAGAGTATTAGTGATTGTATGGGTTAGTATTCAGTTGTGGTTTTAAGTTTTTAAGTTTATACCGGTTGCGCATTTCTAAATGCTTTTCAAAAATAATTTTGAGATAGAGTGTCCGTGCTGTTTGCTCGGATCTGATTAGTTTTGGGAATTCTACCTGTTTTTATGTTAAAAGTGGCTCCAGCGTTATTTTTGTGTTGCAAAAATGCTTGTGGTCAAAACAATTTTGATTGGTCGGTAGAGGTCATGTGAATGTAAAAAGTTGATTTTGCGCCAAGACTGTTTTTATGTTAAAAAAGTGGCTCCAGCAAAAATTATTGGTCAAAACAATTTTGATTGGTCGGTAGAGGTCATGTGGATAAAAAATTGATTTTGCGCCAAGATTGAGAAATGACTCTTTCACAACAAATATGTGTGTGTGTGTGTATATGTGTGTGTGTGTGTGTGTATATGTGTGTGTGTGTGTGTGTAGTAGTAGTAGTAATAATAATAATAATAATAATAAGGTGTTCGATGCTGCGACAATGGCCAGCAGCGATGTGTGTCAAATGGCTATTAAGATAAGTGTGTGTGTGTGTGTGTGTGTGTGTGTGTGTAGCAGAGTCATTCGAAGGTCAAAAGATATTTTTCAGCTTTTGTCTTATACGGAGAAGTGCGTGTGTGTGTGTGTATAAGTCTCTTTGTATGTTGATGTACGCGTGTGTATGTGTTTGTGTATATATGTGTGTGCGTGTGTGTGTGTGTGTGTGTGTGGGTGGACCAGTATTTTTTTCCCCCTGGTAAAATGGTGTACATTATTTGATTTTTTCAGTGAAATCGGTTCTCTTAATAGAACATCAAAAATCTTAACAATAAAAGGTGTGAAATGATATTCACTATATATATATATACACACACATACATATTCACTACATATATATATATATATATATATATATATATATATATATATATACATATATACATACATATATATGCACATATATTTTTTTGTATTGCACCATAGAGCATGTGTGTTTACGTGTGTCATTGTGTTTATATGTGGGTAGAGATGTGTGCTGATGTAGGTATGTATGTTGACGTGTGTATGTTGTGGGTTCGTGTTAGGGAGAAGTGTTTAGACGGGGTCCGTATTTGTTAATGAAGTAAGATTCCTTGCTGATGCGCTGGGTGTAGGTGGCATTATCTTTAAATTTGTAGAGGCGAAAGATTCTGAAGTTGGGATAATTTTGGGCGGCACAGGTATCAATGTGTTCACTCAGTGGTATTTTCCTGTATTCCCGTATTTTAATTTGGGATCTATGGACAGTCATGCGTTGGCGGAGGCTGTTTTTGGTCTGGCCTATGTATTGTTCTCGACAACCTGAACAAGTTAATACATATATTAGATTTTCCGATGCACATGTGAAATTGTGTTTTACTATAAAACGTTGTCCATCTTTGAAATAGAATTCCGAAACCTCTATTAGGTTGATGCAAATGCCACAGTTGGGTCTATCGCATTTTTCTACTGTGGGTTTCGTTGTTGAGGTTGGCCGTACTTTGGCATGTGTTAAGATGTTTTTCATTGACTTGGATTGTCTTTTGCTCTTTATGATATCGTGTGTTCGTAGAATATGGTTCATTCTATGGTCCTTTTTCAATACAGGGATGTTCTGGAGGATGGTGTCAAAGGCCTCATTGTTGAGGGGGTTGTGTGTGGAGATGTATGGAAGAGCTTTTAGTTTTGGTTGATTTACTTTAGGGTGTCTAAGGTCCTGGGTACTGAGTTTTAGGGCACGTTGGATTCCATTGTCAATTAGTGATGCAGGGTAGTCCCTGCCTATGAGTGTGTCCTTTAGTTCTTGTAGCCGTAAGTAGCAGATGTTTTTATTGGAGACTATAGTACAGATTCTCTTGGCTAAGTTGTAGGGAATATTAATTTTAACGTGTCTAGGGTGGCAAGAGTTGAAGGGGAGATATTGCTTGGAGTCTGTGGGCTTGTAGTATATGTCTGTTTCTATTTTTTTGTTATGGATCTTAATGAGGATGTCGAGGAAGGGGAGTTGTTGATGGCTGTATTCCATCGTGAAGTTAATATTTGTGTTGAGCCCATTTATAAGGGTGTGAAATTCTTTAAGTTTTTCGATGTTTTCGTGCCAAAGGATGAAGCAGTCATCTAGATATCGCTTCCAGTTCCTTTCAATGTGTAAGTTGAGGGTGTTTCCAAATTTGTTTAGGACTTTATTGTAGAGGGTGATTTCCAGTTATCCCATGACTAGGTTGGCATAAGTAGGGGCTGTTTTCGTTCCCATAGCGGTCCCAGATTTCTGCCTGTAGGGTTTGTTATTGAAAACGAAGTAATTGTTCTCCAAGATAAATTTGAGTCCCTCTATCACGAATTCTTTTTTGATGCGTTGTGGGAGTTCATTGTGGAAATTATCCAGCCAGAATTGGATAGCTTCTATTCCTAGGTTGTGGGGGATGTTGGAGTATAGGTTGACTACATCGAACGTCACTAGTAGGGTTTGTTCAGAAAGTGGCATATTAGGGAGGTGATTGAGCATATCTTGGTCGTCCCTTATATAGCTTTTGATGTGCTTGAGGAAGGGTTTGAGAAGGGTATCAATGAAGTTGCTAAGACGGTGCGTTTCGCAAGCGGGGCCTGCTATTATAGGTCTTAATTTGAGATCATTGGGTGAGGGGACATTGATGACTATGTCTGTGGCTTCCTTGCATGCCTTACTGATTGATTCGCTTTAACAAATACGGACCCCGTCTAAACACTTCTCCCTAAGACGAACCCACAACATACACACGTCAACATACATACCTACATCAGCACACATCTCTACCCACATATAAACACAATGACACACGTAAACACACATGCTCTATGGTGCAATACAAAAAAATATATGTGCATATATATGTATGTATATATGTATATATATATATATATATATATATATATGTAGTGAATATGTATGTGTGTATATATATATATAGTGAATATCATTTCACACCTTTTATTGTTAAGATTGTTGATGTTCTATTAAGAGAACCGATTTTACTGAAAACATCAAATAATGTACACCATTTTACCAGGGGGAAAAAAATACTGGTCCATCCACACACACACACACACACACACACACACACACATATACACAAACACATACACACGCGTACATCAACATACAAAGAGACTTATACACACACACACACGCACTTCTCCGTATAAGACAAAAGCTGAAAAATATCTTTTGACCTTCGAATGACTCTGCTATATACACACACACACACACACATACACACACACACTTATCTTAATAGCCATTTCACACATCGCTGCTGGCCATTGTCGCAGCATCGAACACATTATTATTATTATTATTACTACTACTACTACATACACACACACACACACACATACACACACACACACACACACACACACACACACACACACACACACACACATATACACACACACACACACATATTTGTTGTGAAAGAGTCATTTCTCAATCTTGGCGCAAAATCAATTTTTTATCCACATGACCTCTACCGACCAATCAAAATTGTTTTGACCAATAATTTTTGCTGGAGCCACTTTTTTAACATAAAAACAGTCTTGGCGCAAAATCAACTTTTTACATTCACATGACCTCTACCGACCAATCAAAATTGTTTTGACCACAAGCATTTTTGCAACACAAAAATAACGCTGGAGCCACTTTTAACATAAAAACAGGTAGAATTCCCAAAACTAATCAGATCAGAGCAAACAGCACGGACACACTATCTCAAAATTATTTTTGAAAAGCATTTAGAAATGCGCAACCGGTAAAAACTTAAAAACTTAAAACCACAACTGAATACTAACCCATACAATCACTAATACTCTTTTATTCCTAATTAAACCATTTTTCAACTGTGAACGATTTGTCAGCATTTTCTATTCCGTTTACCAATATATAATAACTTGTGTGTTACACCTCTATTCTTTTAACTATATATATATATATATATATATATATATATATATATATATATATATATATATATATAGTTGTTATATAGTAAGGTGTATTATTGGTTATGTCAAACGGTCCAATACATTTTTTGTTACCATATTAAGTTCTCGACGCTTTTGTATATCTCCAATTCCATTTAAGGGAACAGCTAGATGATGTAAAACGGAATATTTGTATCAAAATAAAGATCCCCAGGCAAGGTCAAATTCCAATCATTTAATCACGAGACCTGTTTCAATAAGAGATAGATTAATCGTGTAGCTATGATCGATTATCACTGATCTCGTCAGGTGAAAATGAAATGTCTACAAATCCTTGATATGAGGGAAAAAATTAATCATCTTGCATTTCGGATTCCATTCCATTCCCATACGAGGGAATAATCGCTGAGTGAACATCGGTAATTTTCTCCCTCATATGAAGGATTTGTAGACAATTGATTTTCACCTGACGAGATCAGTGATAATCGATCATGGTTACACGAACAATCTATCTCTTATTGAAACATGTCTCGTGATTAAAACGATTGGAGATCCATACCATGCCTTCGGATCTTTATTTTGATATATATATATATATATATATATGTATATTTATATGTATATAAGAATGGGCCCGAACTATGCCAACCTTTTTGTTGGCCATGTTGAGGCCCAAATCTTTGCCCAGTACACCGGCCCCACGCCCGAACTGTACGGTCGTTACATTGACGACTGTATCGGAGCCACGACCCTCACCCGAGTACAGCTCGACTCCTTTCTCTCCTTCTTCTGCTCCTTCCACCCCTCCCTCCACTTCACCACCTCTATCTCCACCACCCACGTCCACTTCTTAGACATCTCCGTCGCCTTCGACCCCTCCCACCACTCACACGTCACCTCCGCCTTCTTCAAACCCACCGACTCCCACTCTTACCTCGACTTCACCTCTGCCCACCCCACCCACACTAAACTCTCCATTCCCTACTCCCATCTTCTCAGGATCCGCCGCCTCTGTAGCCGTGATGCTGACTTCGAGTCCCAGGCCCTTTCCCTAGTCAGCCATTTCCTCCGCAGAGGTTACCCCCCCCCCCCTCTCTCGTCTACACCGCTCTCACCCGCGCCCGTGCTATCCCCTGCTCCACCACCCTCACCCCACGCCTCCGCACACCCACCCACCGTCTCCCCTTCCCCATCACCTACCGCCCCTCCACCGCACCATCCGCCGCCTCTTCCGACGCCTCCAGTCCGACCCCTCCACCTCCCACATCTTCCCATCCCACCACTCCCCTCCTTCAAACGCGCACGCAATCTCCGCACCCTCCTCGGCCACAGCTCCCTACCGCCCAACCCACGCTCCGGTTCCCCCCCCCGGTTCCTTCCCCTGTTCTAGGCCCCGCTGCAACACCTGTCCCCACATCACCAACACCACCACCTTCCAGGGTCCCAACGGCCACTCTCTCTCGGTCCGGCATGCCTTCCGCTGCACCTCCTCCAACCTAGTCTACGGACTTCGTTGCACGGAGTGCAGCGCGACTTATGTCGGACAGACGGGACGTTGCCTGGCGGACAGAGTCACGGAGCACCTCCGGGATATTCGTCTCGGGGGCAGTTCCCCCATCGCCCGCCACTTTGGTGGCCCTGGACACTCCGCACGCCATCTCACAGTCTGTGGCCTACTCCAGTGCTACGGAACACCCGCCCATCGCCTTACGGTCGAACAACGCACTATCTTCATCTTACAGACCCACATTCCCCCCGGCCTGAACTCCCCACCCTTATTCCTTTAGCGTTCGACCGCCCCCTCCCCCCACACTTATCCCCCACTAACACCACTAACACACCCTTCCTTTTCACCGCCCACCCCACACTAACAATACTAACACCTCCACTCCACCCCTCATCTGAACACCCTTCCCCAACTAACATACTAACATCCCTTCCCTCCCCTCTTATCCTCCTCCCCCCTCCTTATCATACGCACACACGCACCCACTTACACCACCCACCCCACACGCAACTAACATCACTAACACCCCCCAACCCCACGCACACGTACCCACACACCCTCGTACACCACCAACTCTACACACCCTACCACCACTAACCCCCACTCACACCTGCATTCCACCCCTCCCCACCTCCCGTATACTAACACCCACTAACACCTCTTCACCAAACTACACACACACCAGTACACCACACTCCCTCCATAGAACCACACACACCCTTCTCTCCCCGCTCCACACTCACTCATCTCACTAACACCCCTACTAATACACACACACACACACACACACACACCCTCCTCACTCCAACTCTCACACCTACCCATCCTCGACTCCCTACCATTCCGCCGACTGCTGCTATGCCCTTCCCATCACCTCTCAGCACCAACTGACCACAGCACTCCCACTGCTGACCACTTACTGTTGCGCGCGCACCCCACATCTCTCCTCTTCCGACCACCGCTTCTTGGATTACCCACACGCGAAATTGACTTCTAACCAAAATCTCCAAACATCCGTGGAACTTACCGACTTTTCAACCATCCTCTTGCACCATCACCTATATAACTCACCCATACACACACCCCCCAATAAATTTTTTTTATCCAAACGCCACCCACACCCACAACACGCTTAAACCACACACACGTGCTTCCCACCACATATTTACACCCTCAGCCTCCTGATTTTTCTCTCCCCATCCCCCTATCCACACACGCACAGACACTCCGACCCACAAAAACACCCCCCACACACACCTTCCTGAACATGCAACCCCGTTTTTCCCCCAACCCTCACTTTCACATACACACACACACACACACACACGCACACCTAACCACACACACCACCTTCAGCCCTCTCCGCTCGGACACCCCGTCTCCCTCTCCCCAATCCACCCGCCACCACCCCTACTCACCCCACAGCCTTCCACCACCTGTTTACCCCCCTTTTAATTTCAGTTTATTTTGATCATGCCTTTATTTTTAAATTTTCTCATTCCTTGTATTTTGATCATGCTTTATTTTTATTTATTATATATTTTGTCTTTATTTGTTAATTTTTCATTCGCACCGTTTCCTTTCGCTATATGTCTCTCCACCACTCCCCTACACACCTTTTGAACTCTGTTCCCACACACTTCTCACCTGAAGAAGGGCTTATGCCCGAAACGTCGTCCCCTACCTACCCCCCACTCTCCTGAACGTGAATTTAATAAACATTTATTGTACTGCCTCTCTGTTCTGTCCCTGTTCAGTTTTTCATTATATATATATATATATATATATATATATATATATATATGCAAAAGTTTTATTTAAGATTGTTGGGTTACAACGAGTAAATATTTTATAACTGATATAAAAGCACTCAACAGTTTCTGGAGTAGGTTTACGATATTAAACAAATGGAAACTATATTTATAAAACCATATTTATTTCGTTATATATATTTCTGGGATATCATATTAAAAATATGTTATGCCTTCCTCAGACAAAATACAATACATAAGCTGTTTTATAAATAATTAGTGACATAACTTGTAATAATGCAATTTCCTTTTAAAAAGTTGATTTGGTAGTGAAACTGTTATGATAGTTATATAGAAAGAAAACGAAGATGAGAAGAAGAAGATGAAGAGATGTATGTAAATAAAAAAGAAGAAGATGAAGAGATGTATGTAAAGAGAAAACAGATGTATGTAAAGAAAAACAACGGAGCGAGATAGAGAGACAAGGATAGAGAGAAATACATTGATGGTGAAAAAAAAAACATAGTAGGCTGCTTTTTGACAGATGATCATCGTATATGTGAGAAGTTAAGGGAGGGATACAGTTAGATTAGTGTATAGGAGAAAAAGAAAGAAAGATGATATATTTAAAATATATTAAAAATGTCTCATCCATTTGAATTATCAATTTTTATGAATTAGGCATTATAATGTAAATATCAGTATTCATGAATGAGACACATATCTATAATGTGTAAAAAAAAAAAGACCACATGCTCAGTTTAAAAATTCTTAGGTCTATAAGCAAAATCTGAGACAAAACTTCAAAACATAAGTATATATGCATTCTCGTGAAAAATAAGAAAAGAGAAGGTTATCTCAAATTCAAGTTGATAAATATAGACGCACATGTGAACCTAGGTGATACGCTGCACTGATTCTTATATTTCATGAAAAACTTCAATGTGTCAGAAAAGAAAAACTTCAATGCGTTAGAAAAGATTCCACCCTACATACATTTACATACATATATACATATATATAGACACAAAACATATAAGATATACATTAACATCCAAATCTAAAAATTCATCCAATCTAAAAATTCCCTTAATTTACGAACCAATTTATTCAGCTGTTGCAGACATAGATTGAACTCAACATTTAAATATAAATATAAATTTAAAATGTAGTATAAAATGTCGTATATTTACTTAAGGTATTTGACTATTTGTGATACTTGGCGATAAATCTTTCGATTCCTTCAATTTTTTTTAAAACCTTTCAATTTTTTTTATAAAACCTTTCCGCATGAATATATAATTAATGAGATTAAATAAACTACCCTAAAATTGGCGTTGTTCCCAATCTTTTGAATACATTTTTAAGCTGGTAAAACTTCTATAATAAATATAAGAGCATTTGTAGAATAAGTTTTGAATGATTTCTGATAGATAAGGCTTGGTGAGCAATGTTGGTCTTGTTTCCTTTTGACTCTGATTCTATGACCGATATGCGTGGCATACTATGTTCTCTTGCGTCCCTAGATACTCTGTGGAGTGACGAAGATATTCTTGGCGTTTTTAATTTTAATATTGATATCTGTTGTCTACTCTATGCTTGATCGATGATTATTTTGGATGTTAATGTATATCTTATATGTTTTGTGTCTATATATATGTATATATGTATGTAAATGTATGTAGGGTGGAATCTTCTCTAACGCATTGAAGTTTTTCTTTTCTGACACATTGAAGTTTTTCATGAAATATAAGAATCAGTGCAGCGTATCACCTAGGTTCACATGTGCGTCTATATTTATCAACTTGAATTTGAGATAACCTTCTCTTTTCTCATTTTTCACGAGAATGCATATATACTTATGTTTGAAGTTTTGTCTCAGATTTTGCTTATAGACCTAAGAATTTTTAAACTGAGCATGTGGTCATTTTTTTACACATTATAGATATGTGTCACATTCATGAATACTGATATTTACATTATAATGCCTAATTCATAAAAATTGATAATTCAAATGGATGAGACATTTTTAATATATTTTAAATATATCATCTTTCTTTCTTTTTCTCCTATACACTAATCTAACTGTATCCCTTCCCTTAACCTCTCA
Organism: Eledone cirrhosa; assembly: GCA_964016885.1. Classification (NCBI taxonomy): domain Eukaryota; kingdom Metazoa; phylum Mollusca; class Cephalopoda; order Octopoda; family Eledonidae; genus Eledone; species Eledone cirrhosa. Next base: position 215,431,294 of record OZ024743.1, read on the forward strand.
CATATACGATGATCATCTGTCAAAAAGCAGCCTACTATGTTTTTTTTTTCACCATCAATGTATTTCTCTCTATCCTTGTCTCTCTATCTCGCTCCGTTGTTTTTCTTTACATACATCTCTTTTCTCTTTACATACATCTCTTCATCTTCTTCTTCTCATCTTCGTTTTCTTTCTATATAACTATCATAACAGTTTCACTACCAAATCAACTTTTTAAAAGGAAGTTGCATTATTACAAGGTATGTCACTAATTATTTATAAAACAGCTTATGTATTGTATTTTGTCTGAGGAAGGCATAACATATTTTTAATATGATATCCCAGAAATATATATAACGAAATAAATATGGTTTTATAAATATAGTTTCCATTTGTTTAATATCGTATATATATATATATATTTATATATATATATATATATATATATATATATATATATATATATATATATATATATATATATATATATTAAAGGTATATATTGAGTTAGGAACTCAAAATAGTCTTTTACAACACAAGAGCTCTAAGAAAGAGATATTTCTGAGCCGTATATTATAATAGAATATAAAAGAAAAACGAACACAGATATATAGATATATGTGTTCAAATCGTAAGGGACCTGATTCGCTAAGGTGAAAAGAATACTAACTATAGACAATTGGGTTCGGTTGTCTCAATTTAAGAAAAAATTAAGAAAATAAATACAAACCGGAATTGTGGTAACTACCAATAACCCAGACAACTTGTTGTTGTTGAACAAAGTTAATTGTGAATAGAAATACCAGTCCAAGCTCATCAGTGTGTGATGAATTACCACAATTCCGGTTTGTATTTATTTTCTTAATTTTTTCTTAAATTCAGACAAGCGAAGCCAATAATCTATAGTTAGTATTCTTTTCACCTTAGCGAATCAGGTCCCTTATGATTTGAACACATATATCTATATATCTATGTTCGTTTTTCTTTTATATTCTATTATAATATAGGGCTCATAAATATCTCCTTCTTAGAGCTATTTTGTTGTAAGAGACTATTTTGAATTCCTAACTCAATATATACCTTTAATATATTAGGCTCCGTTAATTTGTTGAGCTATTTCAAATGTCGAGTAAACCTTGCTGCTATTTTTAGTGGTGTGGGTTTGTGAGACTCATAAGGATGTCATGTGCGGTGTTTTATATTTTATATATGGCATACATAGATGTCACTAGGATACTAATTCATCAACCACTGATGAGCTTCGATTGGTATTTCTATCCACAATTAACTTTGCGAAACAACACGTTGTCTGGGTGATTGGTAGTTACCACAATTCCGGTTTGTATTTATTTTCTTAATTTTTTCTTAACTTGAGACAAGCTAACCCAATTGTCTATAGTTAGTATTATTTTCACCTTAGCGAATCAGGTCCCTTACGATTTGAACACGTATATGTATATATCTGTGTTCGTTTTTCTCTTATATTCTATTATAATATATATATATATATATGTATATATATATATATATATATATATATATATATATATATATATATATATTAAAATAACTTTTAAAGTTTAAGCAAAAAATCGCTGCGAATCTGTTATTTTAATAAATATTTGGTGTAGGGTTCTTATATATTTGATATATATTAATCCTTATCGAACCCTCTTTGGATATAGTCTTCACATTTATTATTATTACTATATATATATATATATATATATATATATATATACATATATATATATATATATATATATATATATATATATATATATATATATATATATATATATATATATATATATATATATATATATATATATATAGGAACCAGTAAGACCCCGGGGTCTTACTGGTTCCTATTACCCACTCTACTACCTCAAGTATTGAGTACTTTGGTGCGTTATGGTCCACCTGGTTCCTTACCACATTTCCTTCGTTATATATATATATATATATATATATATATATATATATATATATATATATATATATATATATATATATATATATATATATATATATATATATATATATATATATATACATATATATATATATATATATATATATATATACATATACATACATACATATATATATATGTAGATAAATCTATCAAAATATACGATAGTGTCCAATCCGTATGAAGAACTCAATGTAATCCAAATATCATGAAAAGAGAAGATGTATTCAAATATTTTTTCGATGAAAGTCACAGGAAAATAGAGTCAAGATAAATTAATAAAAACAATGAATAAGTACAAAGTAACAGTTCCTTATATTAAAAATTCATCATTTTACGATCGTTTCTAGAATATATATTTGTGTGTTGGTATGTATATCATATAGATCTATGTAAAATATTTTTTTACAAACTATCAGAGGGAATATACATACCTACACATATATATGATGTCTTTTAAATCCGTTGCCAACAACCATATGAAATATACAAACCTCAACACAGCAGGTTTTATTTGATTGGATTGGCCGTATGGGTAGAGTGTTAAACACGGTGCGTTGCAGCATAGAGTTATGTCCCTTTTTCCTTCTGAGTTCAAATCCTGCCGAGGTTAACTTTGCATTTCATCCTTACAGGGTCGATAAAATAAAGTATCATTAATGTACTGGGATAATTACTGGCATTGTGCTAAGAGTAGAAACAATTATCTGAGTTGGAGAAATATTACAGTTGGAATTGACGTTTTCAAATTGACGAGACTATGATGGCATTGGATTGGTAAAAATTATCAAAACAAAAACAAATATTGACCCGTAGGCTATTTATTTATAACTTAAGTTAGATTAAATTAGATAATGCTAAAAAATATATATTCGAAGATGCAAACTAATAATGTAATTATATAACCAAGAATAACATTTTCAATTACTAAATTCGTAGAAAATTAATCCTACTTTATGTATACAATTTAAGTTAGAAGATATTATGAGCGTGGATATTATGAGATTGGGCACGCCTGTTTCCATACGGTATGAGAATGTTTTCCTTGCCATGGGTGATTAATTCACAATGTTCCAGTTTTCTCTTATATATAGATGGCAAACGGAGAAGGAATATTGCGAAAATCGGTAAAGCTCATGGCAAGATGCTTTGGAACATTTGTTCCTGCCCAGAGCGCTCTAAATTCTAATACTTCCCAAATCTTATATTTTTCTGTTTCTAGGTTCGAAACAATAGAACAATTTCTATTGGCTGAATTTCTAAATCATCGGACAAAATGCCGCAAAATTTGGTCCTACTAAAATCATATCAAATCAAGCTATTAACTCCTTCATCCGTAGACATAAATCGTCACTTATGGATGTTCGTAGTGATGCACCAACTGCTGCGGGCAATCGTTATATATGGTGTTACTTTCAGCTTACCTTTTGTTCATACTTAATGCAATATGAATGATATCTAGCTTATCGAATGTAAAGTTTCCTTATCACACTGGGTATATCTAGAGTAAATTGATGCAGTCTGAGGCTGGACTATGCCGGTTGACCTGCTCACTTATACTTAGTGAACCACAAGAACAGACACGTATATATGCATCTCTCTCCCTCTCTCCCTCTCTCTCTCTCTCTCTCTCTCTCTCTCTATATATATATATATATATATATATATATATATATATATATGAGGGACGTAAAATAAGAAAATTATAAAATTAACTTACTTACTAAAATTCCACTCCCAACTAGAATGGAATAAATATACTTTCCGAAGAAAATATGGAGAAGCATTTCGTCGTCAGGGAAGTCTATTCTCAGCTAAGTATCCAGGCAAAGCGTGGACTCTGGAAACTTATACAAAAATAATTCAGTGCATAGAAAATAGCAAAGCGTGGACTGAATTCCTAGCCATTGAGAAAATCACTGCCTACTGCGTCGGTGGCAAATTCAAAAGGAATCAATCACGTGACATCGAGGTCAATCAGTGGAAAGTGGTTTGTTAAGAAGACAGCGGCCTGCCTGCTACCATAGCAGCAGTCTTGGCCAATATTGCTCGACAAATAATTTGGAGATAATTATAAAGAATTAATATCTAGTAACATATATACACATACAGATGCATATCAATACTAGCAAATATATAGGTTTTGTCTTAGTAACTTTGTGGTTCAATGCATGGGGTTCCAGAACAATAATATGAGAGACGTAAAATAAGAAAATTATAAAATTAACTTACTTACTAAAATTTCACTCCCAACTAATTAGTTTCTGAAATGGAATAAATATACTTTCCGAAGAAAACATAGAGAAGCATTTCGTCGTCAGGGAAGTCTATTCTCAGCTAAGTATCCAGGCAAAGCGTGGACTCTGGAAACTTATACAAAAATAATTCAGTGGATAGAAAATATTAAAGCGTGGACTGGATTCCTAGCCATTGAGAAAATCACTGCCTACTGCGTCGGTGGCAAATTCAAAAAGAATCAATCACGTGACATCGAGGTCAATCAGTGGAAAGTGGTTTTAGTAAGTAAGTTAGTAAGTAAGTTAGTAAGTAAGTTAATTTTATAATTTTCTTATTTTACGTCTCTCATATTATTGTTCTGCAACCCCATGCATTGAACCACAAAGTTACTAAGACAAAACCTATATATTTGCTAGCATTGATATGCATCTTTATGTATATATATATATGTTACTAGATATTAATTATTTATATATATATATACATGAAATCTAATTGTACAAAAGTATCTCACACGTAAACAAATATACAGTGCCCAAAATCATCTTGAACGTACATAAATCAACAGATTGTCTATGTTTATGTTTACATCTATATAAATCATATACTTTTTTCTAATTTCCATCTTTATCTTCTTCAGGGTTTGAACTGACAAACATTAACTGCCTTAAATCTGTTATATCATATTTCGATGAGTAAGAGCAAATAAATGATTATATACAGAAGCAGAATCCTTTCACACATTAGTGTTTTTATACATGATATATGTATATGATTAGTTTGACATGTACGTTCAAACAGACATACAAAGTTGTACAGAAATCAAAATCGAAAATCATAATGTGTAAAGTATCCATCAAAAATATGCATATTTCATTAATTCCTAGACCGATGCGATATATATATATATATATATATATATATATATCGCATTTTTGCGTGTGTGTGTGTCTGTGTGATCGTGTACATCTGAGTGTTTGCCTCTATACACAAACAAATAACCACAAGCACACACATAGATTCGCACGCAAACACACACACACACACACACACACACACATACCTATATATATATAGAGAGAGAGAGACAGAGAGAAGTGAGGTTATTTTCCATTCAAAATAGTTAGAAACAAAATTTAATACGATGACTGCTATCCAAGAAACATATCTGGAAATACATATATCAATACATGCAATCAAGAAGTTTGAATATATGTATATTGACCGAACGCTAAACAACAAGTGTATATATATATATATATCTATATATATATATATATATATATATATATATATATATATATATATATACGCGCGTGTGTGTGTGTGTGCTTTCTTATTCATCTAAAATTACTGATTTATATCCCCGCTAAAGAAATCATTGATATTCTCATATTTCTAACCAATATTCCACTGATATGTTTTTCTACATTTTATATCGGTTTGGCACAACTAATTTATATAAATTTAACATGTGTAATTTATTCTCATGAGTTTTGAAATATATTCATGTATACTTCGGTCATACATTTACGGAGATCTATGAAAGATGTTAACCTTCATGAAATATTTTATTTTCTACCGAAACTTCCATTCAACGCTCCGCTGTGGCAGGGTGCTCTTTTTCAGCCATTCAATTGTTACCTGACTAAGATTTTATGTTTGAAAGTAAGCTAATTCTCGTCGGCAATGCAATCAACTGTGCTATAGTAGGCTCAAAAACGTGCTTTACAAATCACATGTTGGTTACATGCGCACTTGTTTAATAGAAAATATTGTCATTTATTCGAAATAGAGCCGAAGAAATTATGCTAAATTTGGAACATTTTTACCATAAATGGCTGGAATATTAATAAAATGCTTTGAATATATGACTAGCCCTGCTTATTTATCTTGCATATTCATTTGATTGAAATGAACAATCTATAAAGAACTATTTCAAAACAGATTCGGAAATATAATACATAAGTAATTATCATGTTTAATATTCGGGATCTATTCTATGCGAAATTCAAGGGCGTGTTTGATATTCATAATGTCTGCCGTTCTAAAATGTATCAGTAATAAATATTAGTGCATTTTTCATGTCACAACAACATTCAGACATGGTACAAGCCGCAATATTATAGAGTTATTTTGTTGTATTTACGTTTATGTTTATCCCCATGATACATATTTCAATGACGTCACGAAGAAAACATTCAAGTTGTAGTCATCGGCGAAATATCTATCATGGAGTTAACAATTAACCTAAACACAACTGCATAATAGCTACGATTTATTTAATATTGTTTGAGGAAATATATTTTTCGGATATTCTTTCTTTTATTTACTCTCATTTATCCCCCCCCCCCCACACTTTCAAACCTTTATAAAGCTTTTCCTAATATATCAAGAGTTAAATTAATTTATATCAACATTGTATTCGATTGTTCTTCCTTATTGAATTGTCTCGTATATGTAAAATAGATATATCTATATATGTTTATGGGTGTGTTATTATGTTATGTCAAATGTATATATATATATAATATATGTAGTAAGAAACACAGTAAATCGTGTGTCTAATAATATGAGGGTTGAAGAACCACATTTGTTTGAAATATTTAACCATGATGCAGACAGAATGATAAAATAAAATAAAATTATATTATACAAACCACCTCAATAACAAGTATATCTCTCGGACAGATTAGGGATTAATCTGTTTCGCCCTGAGTGTGTTTGTAACAGATAATCCACGGGCATCATCAGCGAGAGAATCTGATTAAATGCGACAAACACCTAGTACCAACGTTCACACAGAAAAATGAATTCATCACCTCGTGTGCCGTAAGTCAAAAGTGGTGTGAGTGTATTGGTTAGAAATAACAGTCCAACACACGCAACTTAATAAGCGCACCTCTTGAGGGGGCCGAAATATAAATGAAAGTTAGAGTTAATAACTCATACTGAAACCCTGTAATCAACAAGCCTCAAAGTATAAATACTGAGCATTATAATAATATATGTAGTAAGAAACACAGTAAATCGTGTGTCTAATATTACGCGGGTTGAAAAGCCACATTTGTTTGAAATATTTAACCATGAAGCAGACAGAATGATAAAATAAAATAAAATTATATTATACAAACCGCCTCAATAACAATTATATCTCTCGGACAGATTAGGGATTAATCTGTTTCGCCCTGAGTGTGTTTGTAACAGATAATCCACGAGCATCATCAGCGAGAGAATCTGATTAATATTAGACACACGATTTACTGTGTTTCTTACTACTTATATTATTATAATGCTCAGTATTTATACTTTGAGATTGTTGATTACAGGGTTTCAGTATGAGTTATTAACTCTAACTTTCATTTATATATATATATATATATATATATATATCAAGTAATAGAATACTATGATATCAATCTTTCCAGATAAATTCGTAATGGACAAATATCTGGAAGGTTTTATTAATAACATGCGTTTTTGTTTTACGAAATTAATGAAGGAAGACAAAATCAAATACGATGTATGTAAACAAGAATGGAATTGTTAACAATTAAGAAACATTGTTGTTATATAATCGTATTATTATTGCAAGATATCTTTGCTTTCAAAATGTTTAGAGCATTTGAGATAGATAAACTAGCGCAAGTATTATATAGATTAAAGCTATGATACACCGGACACAAAAATCGGGTTGTCTACCTGTTGCGAAAGACTGTGCGTACCCAGCAAACTTCCCAGTATAAAAAAAAACAACTAGAAATTATCAGGATGAGAGGTTGAGCACGGATATCGTTCCGTTTCATCAAAACAGTTGAGTTTGTTTGAAATCAATGTGTCTTTTAAAAGTAGAATAGAAGGAGCATGGGTGATCAAGACCGAACAATACGCCAGTTTGTCTAACATCATCAGGGAAGCCTACGTCCACGTCAATGTTCTCGCTAGAAAGATTGGAACCAGAGAAGGTGCAGGCAAATTAGCGTACAATCTCAAGAAACAACTTTCCGTCTCTGAGAAAACCAGGACCAAAGCCCTAAAGGTAATCTTACAGGTTGCATAGAGGAGCTAGATCTAGTCGGGGATAAACGGAAACGACATCCATATGGTTTGGGGAGTTTTGTTTGTACTTTAGTGGACTCTATGGGATACAAACCTGATTGAGTCATGGTTGTATTATTTGAGGCAGTATATTAAGCGTTGGACTAAAACCAGAGACTAGATGATTTCTAATTGCAGTACAATTTCGAAGCTTCTGTACCAGAAATCACAAAAAATATATAATGAAACAGAACACTGTACAAACTGCAGAATATATGCAGGTGGGGAAGAAACAATTAGCTATATTGTCTTTGTCTTCCCAGTCATATCAAATAAAAAAATTATTGCTTGACATTATAGAGTTAGGGTTTATATACGCAGGATATTACGCCAGCATTACGAAACACCAACAGTAAAAAGACAGTAAAGTCGTACAGCCATAAAGATGTTCAGAGAATGACAAAGCAACCATATCTCAATACGCACAAACATTGAGATCCAAGAGACAAACGACAAAATATTATATGGAAAGATCAAACAAAATATCTTCCAATTGACATCAACTCTTCAGATGGTATTCATCTATGGAGTAAATGGAGAGATGTTTACAATATAAAGATCTAGAGACAGAAATGACCCTCAAATGTGGATGATAAATACAGAAATAATCACTATAATAATAGGGGCTTTGGAAATAATGAGGAAACAGACAGATACATAACCAAACTCCTAATACTTTTAATACATACAAAACAGAGGAATGCACAACGATTACTCTTAATTTAATAGAAATAATTGTTTCTACTTTTAGCACAAGGCGGGATTTGAACTCAGAATGGCAAGGGCCGTGACTCTTTGCGTCAAAGCATGGTGTCCGACCCTCTACCGATACTAAACACTAACACTAAAAACAATACTGCACATTGATGACACAGATTGTTGTGCTCGTTAATGGGGATATGACATCCATAATAGTGATTATAATCGTAGATCACATGGATAATAGACAGAGGTAATGATGTCTTCTAGCTTAGGCAAACAACAAGCATATTTGGGGAGGCAATTTATTTGATTGGTATTTTATTATATCACCCATGGAAGGAAGGAGACACAGTTAGCCAAAGCCATTTTTAAAGAAGCCTTATCAATTCAGCTAAACAACCACCTTAATAATTAGTATCTTAACTATAATTGTTTCTACTTTAGGCACAAGGCCAGCAATTATCCAGTGCATTACTGGTACTTTATTTTATCGACCCCGTAAGGATGAAAGGCAAAGTCAACCTCGGCGAGATTTGAACTCAGATCGTAAAGGGACGTAACTATGCTGGAAAGCATGGCGTCTGACCCTCTACCGATACTGCCAATCCACCATAACTATAATAAAGGAAGGTCTGCGTGATTGCGTCCAGAATATTGTTTTTTTCCCCGTTTGTAAAATAATTTAGATTACTTTGAATAACTAATTGTTTCTACTTTTGGCACAAGGCCAGCAATTACCCAATACCTTGGTAAATGTAGATGCATAGATAGCAGCAGTTAATTATATAGGTAAGAAGACAGATATAATTGCTTCTACTTTAGGCACAAGGCCAATGTATTACTGGTACGTTATTTTATTGACCCCGTAAGGATGAAAGGCAAAGTTAACCTCGAGGGGATTTGAACTCTGACCGTAAAGGGACGTAACTATGTTAGAAAGCATGGCGTCCGTCTCGCTACCGATACTGCCATTTCACCGTCCTTTGAATAAATGATGAATGAATATTACATAATTTATGTGCTAAATTTCCTGGCTGTTGATTAAATATATTTTATATCTTAATCTTGAAAATTCACTTCTTTAAGAGTATCAAATGTCAACACTTCCGGTTAGCGGGCGTTATATTATAACACTTATAATCGCATATATTTCCGTTGTTAACTTTCTCCTAATGCAGTTTATATATAATTGTTTCTATATTTGGCACCAGGCCAGCAATTATACCAGTGCATTACTGGTACTTTATTTTATCGACCCCGTAAGGATGAAAGGCAAAGTTAACCTCGGCGGGAGTTGAACTCAGATCATAAAGGGGGGTAACTCTATGCTTCAAAGCAAGGCGCCCGACCCTTACCGATACTGCCAATCCACCTGCCTTATTTTAATATATCATGGATTAATTATTACAGAAGACAGTGTAACATATGCTTTGTTCAATTTCTGTGTATATTGTCATTACAATTTTATTTGACGTATCATATTTACATGCATATATATTCGTGTATAATATCATTATACAAACTACACATGTTAGCAGAAAATCACTCGTAGGGTGGTTTTTCTGCTAGTGGTAATAATAAGTGCAGCCGTCCATATGCAAGCGTACACACAATGTTATGTACAGATACTGCAAACACGATAATTCACACACAGTGACATAATGACAAACATAAAATAATGAGTGTGAACCTGTGAGTATGTGTATTGCGTAGTAGTAGTAGTAGTAGTAGTAGTAGTAGTAGTAGTAGTAGTAGTAGTAGTAGTAGTAGTAGTAGTAGTAGTAGTAGTAGTAGTAGTAGTAGTAGTGTCATTTGCGTTGGTAGAGGGTCGGACATGCTTTCCATGCTTTCCATAGTTACGTCCCTTTACGATCTGAGTTCAAATCCGGCGGAGATTAACTTTACCTTTCAT
>OZ024743.1:215447197-215454697 GCA_964016885.1 Eledone cirrhosa
AAAAAAGCGCCACCTGGTTCAACAACTACGAAATGGATTTCAAAAATGAACAACATACAGATAACCCATTTTTAAAACAAACTAAAACTCACACACCTAATGCACAACAAATAACAAAAAAAGTAACAAAACATGCACAACAAATAACAAAAACAAGTAACAAAACGTCCAACATACCCCCAGCAAAACTATAACGATAATCCCAGAACCCATAGACAAAACTATAACCCTACTAACAAAAACCGAAGATCCTCCAACACAAGTCAGGACTCGATCCGCAGATCACAACCCACGCAAAACCTATTCCAAAATCGTAGACCCCTGCCCACACAGAGCCTATTCCAAAATCGTAGATCCCAACCCACACAAAGGAACAAATTCTACAACCCGGAATATCAATAAACCGAGCCTTAATACCTCCGAAACTTCTATACAAGACCACACAACAACAAGGGAAATGCCCTTAGATATAATAATACCATTGAAAAAACATTCCAGAAAAATCATTTTTAGACCAAGGCTACAGGACCCACGAAACCCGGTGGCACAAACCGATTTTGAAAAACCAAAAATAATCAACCTTTCAAATACAAACCTCTCAGCACAACAAGTAAAAATTCTATCCAAAGGACTGAAATTCACACCAACACCACAATACTTTAACCTCAATGAGATAAATGACGATATCTCACACTTCTGTAGAAAATTACGTCTCACAGAGGAATTCTTTGATAAGGAGAATAACGACCAATAAATTGTACGGAATAAAAACAGCTACAACCCAACAAAAGGTACAAACAGAGTTCTGGACACATTTTCTGACCACATAGCCACTTTCCCATACAATGAACTACCGCAACCTAAACCCAAACCCAACACGAGTCGAAAGGAATGGGAGATTATCCATGAACTAAAAAAACAATACGGACATTATAACTAAGGAAGAGGACAAGGGAAGTACTGTTGTCATTATGGATGCTGAAAAATATAAAATGCTATGCTCTCTCTCTTACAAAATACTAATTACTATGCAAGAGTAAACAACTACCAGCAATCAAAAACAATGATCAGATTAAACACGCTGATTTGTCGATACCAGGAAGACTTAACTAAAAAGGAACGCGATTATTTAACACATTTTGAATACAAAACCAGCAACCTTTACGGACTTCCGAAGATCCACAAGTGTAAAATAATTAACGATGCCTGTAAACAATCTGTCTCAACCTGCGTGAACACACAATACCCCACATACCTTAAATTAAGACCAATTGTAGCAGGCCCACAATGTGAAACACACAGACTGAGCAACTTTATAGACATACTACTAAAACCAATTCTCAAACACATACCAAGCATTGTAAGAGATGATCTGGACCTCTTAAACCACCTCCCCAAACATGTCAACAACGATACTATTATTGTGTCTTTCGATGTAGTGAATCTCTACACAACGATCCCACACCAATACGGACTACACATAATAGGATTCTGGCTAGAGAAATATCCCAATGAGATATCTGACAGAATAGAAAAAAAAGCTTCACTTCCGAGGGATTAAAATTTATCTTACAGAACAACTTTTTTTATTTCGATGGCAGTACTTACAAGCAAATATCTGAGACTGCGATGGGTACAAAAGCCGCTCCGACTTATGCCAACTTAGTCATGGCATACTTAGAAGTCCAGATTTATGAACAGTCCAAATCAAAATACGGATTGAAATTCCACAAATATTTATCAGAGAATTGGAAACGCTACTTGGATGATTGTCTCATTCTTTGGCCCCACACATTCGACCAACTGAATGCTTTCACAAATTAAATAAACGGCATCAATTACCACATCCAATTTACAATGGAATACAGCCATTTCTGGAAATCTTAATCTTAAAAAAAGACACAAATATTGAAACTGGCATACACTACACACCAACAGATTCCAAACAATACATGCTATTCACCTCCAACCATCCAAAGCACACGAAGACGAACATTCCTTTTAACCTAGCAAGAAGAATTTGCACAATTGTCTCCAATTATGAAACGCGAAATAAAAGACTTCAAGAATTAAAGGAAATTCTCTCGAAAGACAGTACCCACCATTACTAATAAATAATGGAATAGAAAGTAATAGGCATTGATGAATTACGAAAACAGAAACAAATTCAATGTACGTCCAATATTCTATCATATATCTCAATACACAGCCCAAGAAATGCGGAAGCTTACAACACTATTCACAAGAACATCCCACTACTGAGACAAGATCCAAGAATGAAAAATAGCCTTTGAAACACACAAAATAATCAAAAGCAAAAGACAACCGAAATCACTGAAAACATTACACACCAATGCCAAATTACCTGCGACAAACCCACAACCAACTGTCAAACAATGTGGTTGCTCTAATTGTGTAACCTTCACTTACCTCATTGAAGGCAACACGTATACATTTGAATCAGGAAAATATTTTGCTGGAAAAATTCACTTCACTTGCTCATCAAAAAATCTATGTTATGCCATTGAATGTAAAGGATGCAATGAAGATTATATAGGACAAACTAAACTCACACTCAGAAATAGAATGACAGTTCATCGCCAACAAATACGAGATCCAACCACGAGACAGATACCACTAAGCGCACATCTAGACATTTGCGCAAGTAATAAGACACCCACATTCCAAGTCTTCCCAATTTACCTTTGCGCTGACAATACAACAGAACAAATACGAATAAATAAGGAATATATGTTTATTCAAAAATATAGACCAGCATTAAATATGGTTTAATATACATTATGTCAACACCAGAACATTCTAACCATCCAAACAGACACACCCACACATAACACCTTCTATTTTAGAAAATAAAAACCCGAACTAAATGAACCTTAACATACGTTTGCGCTGACAATACAACAGAACAAATACGAATAAGTAAGGACAATATGTTCATTCAAAAATATTCCTAATGACGGAATCATTTTCCTAAACACACACACACACACACACACAAAATATATATTCTCTTCATCTGAACATGCTAACCATACTCCCACACACACATAACACCCCACACACAAACAACTCCCTCCCCCATTTCTGCTAATAGAATCATTTTCCTACACACACACACACAATATATATATATTCTCTCCATCTTAACATACTCCCACACACACACACATAACACCCATATACACAGACGCACAACTCCCTCCCCCATTTCTACCAATAGAATCATCTTCCTATACACGCATACACACACACACACACACATACAATTAAACATACATATGTCTACTTCCTTTATTTCAATAGAAAATCGGAACTCTGACACCCCAGCGAACTAGCCATATTCACTGAACCAGAACAATTCTCCCATCCCATTTCTCTTGACCATTAACTTTTGCTTGTCATAATATTCTCTAAATGGCTACAAAAGTAATTCCCAAATACGGGCGCGGAACTTGTTCACGTGACAGTCATGATTTCATTTATAACCAATCAAATTGCATTTTTAAAAAAAAAGCCTTCGGGAGCCACTTTTTTATTGTCATAAAATTCTGTAAAAGGCTACAAAATAAATTCCCAAATACGGGCGCGAAATTTTAATGAACTTTTTCACGTGACTGTGGTAATTTCATTTATAACCAATCACATTACATTTTAAAAAAAAAGCCTTCGTGAGCCACTTTTTTTATTTTTATAAAATTCTGTAAAAGGCTACAAAATAAATTCTCAAATACGGACACGAAATTTTAATGAACTTGTTCACGCGACAGCCATAATTTCATTTATAACCAATAAAATTACATTTAAATAAAAAAAAAGCCTTCGTGAGCCCCTTTTTATAAGTAAAAAGTAATTCAAATTCTCATATACGAAAAAACAACATGAGCCCCCCCCCCCCCCCCTTGTTTGAAGAACTTTGTAACACGAACTGGCGCGAAATTTATTATACTTATTGAACAACCAATTAAATTACTTCTGTAAAAACCTGGCGTTTCGAGCCACTTTTATCCATATTAAACAAGTAACATTCAAAGACCAACCAGATGTGAGAAAAACCACAGACCCTCCATCTCAACGCTACTTTTGAAAAGCAGAAAAACTGCGAAACCGTTAAAGGAACCAAATAAACATATATATTTTTTTAAAAATAAGACTCCAGTTGCATTGTCGATTTCATCTTTTTTTCCTTATACTTTCGCTCGTGTCGGACACCTCGGTTATTCTTCATTTTGTAAAAAAACCTCACTTTCTAATATATATATATCTATCTATATATATAATATATATTATACATCTATCTATATATATATATATATAATATATATTATATATCTATCTACCTATATATATATAATATATATTATATATCTATCTATCTATAAGAACAACAAACCAACCTGCAAGCACATTCCCAAACAACCTCACTCCACCTAAAACCACTGCAAAAACACCCACAAACACAACAGCTCCCCAAAACATACCCCTTCCAAATAACACAGACACCACAACGTACGAGACCCCCACATCATCACCAAGTGACGATGAGGGAGAGCCTCTCCGTTTGAAAAGAAATAAGAAAATACACCACAAGTACAACAAAAACAACAAACATCACTACAAACATACAACCAACCACCAACACAAACAACTCAAACATTACAAACAATAAACCCCCCGTCCCGAAAACAAAACCACGACATCACTCCAAACACAAACACCTACAACAAAACCAAAGCTCCCACAAGAACAAAAGACAAAAACCACTGCAACACAACAAGAACATTACACATACATAAACAGTAAAAACAAAACTTTAATGGAGGACATCTGCAACGACCCTTCGGTGAAAACCGAATGGAAAAAGTTTTCGACTGTGTAGACAAACCTAATTTAAAGATGATTAGGGTCCATACGGACACCTATAAGTTTTTAAAGGAAAACTTTCCTAAGGACGTGGGTAATCCTTGTGTTAAATCCATTAACCGCGTTCTTTTAAAACCTTTCCCCACCCTCACCCAGACACCCCCATCCCACCAAACATCTCCGTCCCCACCCCGCCGGAATCCACTACCCACCCAGACAACCCCTCTAACACCCCATGGAAACCGTGCGGCTTGATCCCCGGGAGACGTAGAGGTGAGTGTTTTCTCCTCTTCTTTTAACTTTTCAGAACCAACATGGCCAATATAATAGTTGGATGTATGAATGCACGCGGTCTGGGGATACCCTGGTAACAGGGCAAACTCTTAAACATCCTCAGGTCGCACAGTATGGATGTAGTAGCTATTTGCGAGTCCAGGATCCACAGCAAGCGACAGCTGGCCCCCCACCTTCGATGACTTTGAAATCTACGCATCTCTCTGTCGGCCGAGGGGTGGGGGTGGGGTTGCCGTTTTGCTGCGGAATCACCTGGGCTCGTAACACAGACGGTACATATCGACCCGGAGGATCGACTGGTGGTTTCGAGACGTTGACGGTAGTGAAGATGGAGCCTTCAGGCTGGTGGCCGCATATGCCCCATCCGGGACACCGCGGCCAGACTTCTTCAAAGGTCTAGAGACTTTCTGGGAACGGCCCGCTCCTTGCTTTTAATGGGGAACTGGAATGGAATCATAGATGCACGTTGGAACTATGTGGAAGCATGTCCCGATAAAGGGGGTGTAACTGCCTCAAACAGTTAATCGGCCGATGTGACCTGGCCGATAGATATCGACTAGATTTTCCGACTGTGCCACAGTGGACGTGGACTAATCGAGCGGAACATCTAGATCGTACCTAGATAGGGTTCTAGTAAGAAATAAGGATAGGGACATGTTAAGCTGTCCACAAATGTTCATGGTTGCCTATTCAGATCACGAACTAGTGACCTGCATGGTCAATCTTCATAGAACCCATAGAAAAGGACCCGGCTACTGGAAGCTGAACTTGTCGTTACCGACATGCAAAGCCTACAGTAGACGGATTAGCACTTTAGTTAAACAACACTTGACAGGGGCCATTGTCAACAACAGATAGTGGTACACTCTCAAGAGGGCAGTTAGATTAGACTCGTTTGACTTTAGTAAAGAATTATCGTTAGATAGAAATAGAACCGAGAAGGAACTGGTAGATAAAGTAGAAGAGGCAATGAGAAGTGGCAACCTAGCCAGCGTGCTAGCAACGAGAATGGCCTTGGACCAGTTCTTCGACGCAAAGCACGAGGGCTGCGTTCTCAGAAGCAAAATACGTGCTCTGGGAAACGAGGGAGCCAAAGCTGTTAGCTGGGTCCGAGTGACGGAGGCAAAAAGTGGCAACAAGTCCACGATTCAGTATTTGAAGGACCGACACGGACGCGTGATACGTGAACCGAAGCAGATGTGTGCGGCCTTTCAGTGGCACCTGCTCAACTGTTCGGGCAGGGCGGCGCGCGGGGAGGGGCTATGGATTTCGGTCCATACCTCGACAGCCTACGCCAACTCTCGGACAGCGAGGCAAAGTTCTGTAAAAGGCCGATTTCAACCTCTGAGATAGGGGACGCCCTGAGTTAATGAGCCAAACGCCAAACTCCAGATCTCAGCAGTCTACCCTACGAACTTTACGTAGCAATGGCAGACTTATTCTCCGGTCTCCTGGAAGCGGTCTACTGCAACTGGCAACATAACGGGAGAATTCCCAGTTCTGTGACCGGGGGCGTAGTCACACTAGTCAGGAAGGACGAGAATAAAGGGGATGACATAGGCAACTTCCGGCCCATAACTCTGCTAAACACAGATTTACAGATTTTGGCCAAGGTGTTGGCAAAGAGGCTGGCGCTTGTCGTCGAGGAACTGGTGGGAAAAGCGCAGACATGCGCAATCCCGACCAGGTCCATACACGACAACCTCCACCTCATGCGATTCATCATAGAGAGGGTAGGGTGTAAACCCGGCTTAGGTGGGGCTCTGATCAACTTGGATCAGTCTAAGGCTTTCAATAGGGTTGACCATCGTTACCTGGATGCGGTGCTCGAGGCGGCAGGCTTCGCACCCATGTTCAGGGACTGGATTTTGCAATGCACAACAGCAACATCTGCTCAAGGGTCAAGGTGAACGGCTACCACTCGGAGCCGTCCATATCACACGATCCATTCGACAGGGATGTCCTCTTTCCTCCCTTCTGTACGTACTGACTCCCTAGCCACTACTGCGGAAGTTGGAGCTATTGCAGGGTATCCCTCTGAAACCGGGACTGCGGAAAACGGTGTCGGCCTACGCCGACGACATGACGGTTATGGTGTCTAGCGCCTCGCAAATCGAGGAAGTCGGCACCTTACTGAAGAAATACGAAAAGTACAGGGGCGAAGCTGAACCGGCACGAGTCCAGCGGTTTGCAACTCGGATCATCGTGAGGCAAACCGATGCCTTCCGATGGCGTCGTCGGACGCTGGACGGAAGAACCGGTAAAGCTGCTCGGTGGAGAAGAACTGGAACGAGGTGACGGCCAAGGTGTTTTCAATCACCCAGA